>JBBPTJ010000074.1:0-15888 GCA_038094035.1 Pulveroboletus aff. ridleyi
GACATTACCGCGTCGGGCCTGCAGGCAGTCATGAAGGCTGCCAGTGCGCTGAACGTCGTGGACAAGAGCACATAGCGGAAGCAGATCATGTACTACATATGTCACAAATGTCACACGGCTGCGTCTCAGTAGCCTTCATAGACCTCAACGTCGGACGGCTGCCATGTCCAACTCAACGTCACGCTCGCCGATGCGTCCATCTTCGTCACGGTACTTCCAGCCGGGGAGCCTCTCTGGCTCACAGCCATTTCTTAATAACCTGAACCCAATGAGTCGAGCCTACCAGGGATACACGCAGGCAAGCCAGTCTCCCGTGATGGAGGAAGAGAACGAGAGCGAGATCACAGACGAACAAGACATTGAAGCCGGCCACGCGATTCCGCGGTCCACCTCTCGCGCCAAGAACGCCTCCGTCAAGACGCTGGGCAAACGCAAGGTCTCATGGGAGACCGGTGGAGACGTCTCGGAGATGAGGTCTCTACGACCAAATATACGCAGTGGAGACAGGTCGTACGAGCACGAGACGTCCGATGACGAGGTCCCGCAGAGCTTTATGATCGAGGCCTCGCGTTCGCCACGCACGTCGTCCAGCGCGAACAGTCCAAATAAGGCGAAGACTCGCTCTCACCCGTTGCACTCGACCACCGCAAGGTCACTCCCACGAGAGAACTATCCATCGCTTCCGGTATCAGTACCTCGACCGTCTGAGCTAGATCTCGATGGGCCACCCCAGCCTCCTCTCAACCAGCCGACTTCCCCCAAACCCCTGCGCGGTCTAGATGCTTACGAACGCGCTCTTTGGAATTGGGTCAACGTCTACAATCTTGATGCATTCCTACAAGAGGCCTATCTTTATTATGAAGGAAAGGGAATATATTCAATAGCCCTTGCCCGGGGGCTTAACATCCTGTTAGCACCCCCTTGTGTATTCTGCACGTAGAGGCTGACGGTGAGGGCGCAGCACAGTCGGGTTTGTCATTGCCTTTTCGACACTCTTACTAGGGTGTGTTGATTACAATCGTATAACGCGCGATAAAGTCACCCGTCTTTCGGATGCCGTTGTTGAGCGCTGCATTGCCAAGTCCGTTCTCCCATATCCAGGCAACCCTCTTCTGATCCAGTAATTTTAGGTTCTCTGGCGTCACCTTACTGTTCTTCCTGCTCTTTACTGCGTTTTACATCTGGCAAATCATATCATTCGCATTTGAAGTTATGCGCCTAGTGGATATGTATCACTTTTACACCTATTTACTCCACATACCAGATGTGAAGATTTCCTTCCTCTCTGTCGTCCACTAGACTTATTTTCATTGTTTATTCATGCAGGCTGATATTCAGACGATCTCGTGGCCTGAAGTAATTCGTCGGATAGGTGCAATTCGCGAAGATAATCCAATCACCGCGATCTCTTCGACTGCTAACAATCACATCGCAACACCCGCCACAGCTTCCCTCGATGCACATGACATCGCAAACCGAATCATGCGTCAGGAGAATTATCTAATCGCATTGTTTAACAAGGAGTTGTTGGACCTTCGCGTGCCCTTGCCTCCCGCACTCAAGAAGATCCTACATCGAACCGGGGACGAAGGCAAGGGGAAGACTCTCACGAAGGTGCTAGAGTGGAATCTCAGGTTCTGCTTGATGGAATATCTTTTTGATCCCCAAGGACGCGTCCGGAAGGTGTTCTTGAAGAATAAAAACCGCGCTGTCCTAATTCAGGGGTATGTACCTCCACCGCTCACTTCCCACGTTCCCGATGACCTTGGCTCTTGTAGTCTACGACGGCGATTCGTCTTCATGGGCATACTGAATGCGGTTTTCGCACCCTTCATTGTCCTCTACATGGTCATGTATTCGTTCTTCCGGTACTTCGATGTATGTATTTCCAAGCGAAGCTATGCGATATTTGACTCACCTTTCCGAGTAGGAATATCGTAATAATCCTTCTTCGATCGGCAGTCGACGTTATACGCCATTTGCACAGTGGAAGTTTCGTGAATTCAACGAACTATCACACTTGTTCACCCGCAGACTGGATGAGTCCTACCCTTTAGCCAACATATATATTGGTCAATTCCCGAATGAGAAACTTGCAATCATCATGCGGTAAGTGTATCGTTTAAGACGCTCTCGTTTGTTAATTTTGGTTTATCAGCTTCGTTGCATTTGTTGCGGGGTCGTTCGCCGCTGTGCTTGTCCTTGTGTCTGTTCTTGACCCTGAGTTGTCCATTCACCTTGAGGTCACGCCACATCGAACAGTTCTCTTCTACATCACAGTGTTCGCTTCCATACTTGGTGTCGCGCGAGGAATGATACCTGACGAAAATAGAGTTGTTGACCCGGATCTACTCATGACTGAAGTCATCCAATATACACACTACATGCCAGATGAATGGAAGGATCAGCTTCATTCAAAACAGGTTGGCCGGGAGGATGCCCTTCGCTTAATTTTTGATTGATCACATCTGTCATCAGGTCCATCAAGAGTTTGGGGAGCTATTCGCGCTCAAGGTTGTTCTTTTCTTGCAAGAGATTGTTTCCGTGATAACAACGCCATTCGTCCTGTGGTTCTCTCTCCCACCTTGTGCACCCGCTCTAATTGACTTCTTCCACGACTTCACGGTATGGGTTCCTGGTCGTGGGTATATTTGCAGTTTTGCAGAGTTTGATTTCAAGAGGCACGGGAATGTCAAGGTTCATTGCTTTCACCTACAATCGTGGTACAAAAGGCTAACACGCTTTGTTCAGTTTGGCGCACCAACCAAGATTCAGGATGAAAGAATGCTTTCTCGGGAAGGGAAGATGGAGAAGAGTTTTCTGAATTTTAAAGCTGCCAATCCAGATTGGAATCCCACCGATCCCACCGGTTCTCTCTATCTGAGCCGTATCGCGGACATAAGTGCTCGTCGACGTGCCCTCACAGCTTCTAGAGTTGGTCTAGATAACACGATCCTACTGAACGATGGCAAGAGAGATCTCACAGAGCGCGCGCAAGAATACGATCGTGCGCTTCGACAAAGTCAGCATATGGCCGTTCGACGGCGACACGTCGGTGGGGGAAGCATAGTCGCTGGTGGAAGTGGAGCTGGAGGGTCCACGACCTTGCAGTCGGGTATGGTCACATCTTTCGCGGGCGGCCAGGATATTGGCATGGCTCAGACTGCTGTGCTTGGTGATTCACATGGGAGTGTTCTTCCTTCCCCGGCACTGCCTCTTATACGAGACGAGGACCGTTCTGTCGACGGTGGGGTGGATAGCGCGCTGGGGGACTCGTACGTGGATAGTAATGCCAATGAAACGAGGCCATACGCATCGCAACAGGAAGGTATGAACGACGAGGAGATGCTTGAGGATGGTGGCGTTCTCGGATTGCTGGCGCAAATTTACGCTACGAAGGGTCCGCGAGGACCCGTACCTACTATGTAGAGCGGCCGGGGAAGGAGTGACCTGAATGTTGATAATGATATAGAGCGTGATTGCATATACGTTGCCTCGTTGCGTAGGTGTACATCGAGATGGATGCCGCGTTGTTTAACTGACGAGCAGAAGAATGTGGTACTGCTCAAAATGCGCCCTTTCTCTGTTTCTCCAAGACTTCTTGAACACGCTTAACTTTACCTGTGTTGCCTTGACCGGGGACGATCTCACGATCTGTGCGGGTGCCGATACGGATGTCCGTTGCAATGCGAGATACGCCGTTGGCGTGAACAGCAGCATGGCAGGCGTAGATGGCCTTGGTGACCTCCGACCACGGACCCTCTGAGTCCTAGTCAGAGACGTGCAGACTGTATGGGGTTGGACACAAGCCTAAGTTGGTACCATAGCCGCTATAGAGGACAAGTCTTCAACGACGTTCGTCAGACTTTGTGGGATGGTGGCTTACTGCATCTGCAGGAGCCGATGTCAAGGATATGTCAGAAGACGCGACGGACACGAACCTCAAACTTGAGCCCGGACTTGTCGAGTATGTGATGACATACTGCGATGTGTTCAGCAACCTGTACGAGGGTGGTGGTTGGAGCATCTGCAGGGCAATATGAGCGCTTACGGATGGCTCGTTTGTTCCGACTGGGATCAAGCAAAAGTCTAGCGTAGGTGAGTTCGCCATTCTAGAGACGAGCATGGACCATCACCTGCGACGGCGTAGAGCTCCTGGTCTGTGTTGGACATGGTGCGACGCTGGCCCGACTCGGAAATTCCCGCTCACCTCTGTCTGCCATGCCCTCCGCGTCCCTCCAGTCAAGGATCCAGGCGTTCGAGGCGCTCTCGTCCTCGTCGTCCACGACGATGCCCGCCATTGTACCCTCGACGCTAACAGCAGGTAACCATACGTCCTCGTCCAATCTTCTCGAGTCCCCCATCTCGCCCATCGCCAACACATTCCATCCCATCGCACCGCTTCTGGTTCCAACCTCCAGTAAATCGCATTCACCATCACCACCCACACCCAGTCTCGCCGGCAAGGCTTCCTTGATCGACTTGAAGGACTGGATTGTCGAGGATGGGCCGGTCGAGCAGCCCCCTGCGTTGCGTCACACGCCCACCGCCGGGGTCAGCAAGTTAAACGGCGTTCGCGAGTCGGTCAAAACACCCTCACGACAGCCCACTCCAACTTCTGGCGCTTCAGGCTCACTAACACCTCTCATCAACTTCCAATCACCCCCAAAGCCACGTCCTTCCCTCCCTCCACGAAAACCATCTTCCCATACTGTCGACTATGTCTCCAGCGAGGCACACACTACCTTTGGTTCACCAGGTCGTTTGGATTCCTTGAAAATTGAACACACCTACCCACCGGGCGCACACAAATTTGGCGCGGGTCGTGTGGGACATGCCTCTGCATCTTCCATCTCCTCTTTCCATTCCGTCTCCCTCTCATCAGATGGAAGTAATGCTGAACGCCATAGTCCCAAGTCAAACCCGAAACCGCCCTCGTTCACCTTTGAAGCGAATGGCAGCCTGACAGATGTTGACACCGCAAGTATTGCAGAATCATTCGAGAGTGTTTCAGCTGCATCCGCAGTCAGCCCTTCGAAAGCCGTTCATTTTGACTGGGAGAGAGCTAGTAGCAAATCAAATGCTTCTCCTCAACTTGAGCTACCCGGTCTACCAAGTCGACCGGACACGAAGGCTACGCTGGTCGTTCCACTCGCTCGCTCGGTGTCGAGGTCATCTTCCTCCACTGCGACTAGTACGAAAACGCGCCGCCCTCCACCCCCTCCACCCCCGTATCAACCACGCTCCCGACCTTCTTCCTCTCGAGCATCGGTTGTGTCGACCTCTGCATCTACATCCGACCGATCCTCTATCCTAAGTAATGCCACCACTACATCACGGACGAGTACCAGCACGCGGAATAGCGCACAGTTTGGAGGTGGTGTCAAACCTTCACCTCTGCTCAGGCCGACCCCAATCCCTCCCGCTTCCCGATTGCGATACGAGTCTCTCTTCGACTGTGCTGTGCGAGGTCGACGTAAGGAAGCAAAGAAAATGAAACTATTTGCGGCGCCACCTCTCCCCGCCAAGAAAGGTAGGCAGGCAGCTGGATGGCGAGGATTGTCGGTAGACTTGATCACCAATCCAGAAGACCACCCCGTCATGTCTTCGGGAAGGGGGCTTGATGAGAGTAACAGCGAGGAAGAAGAGGAGCTTTTGGTCACCCCCGAGGAGAAGCTGAATGGGCGAATCGTCAAGTATATATGGAATGCCTCGCGCCTCGATCACAAAAAGTTGCGGGGCATATGGTGAGAGCATTGATTGTCATTGCCTTGCTGGACTCAGGTGGATATTGTGTTGTAGGAACGATTGTGATCCCCAGGGCAATGGATTCATTGATCGTGATGCGTTCGTTAGAGGCATGTGGCGAATTGACGAAGAACTTCGGAGGGCCCAGTTGGCCCGACGTACTTCAGCCCTCACCGCTGCTTCATCGCAGCGTATCCCTCATCGCCCACTTCCGCCTCCCAGACCACCGGGCACGACGCGGTTGTTGGTATAAGGGGACTGTACTTCGACTTCATGGGATCGCGATACCCGATTTTTCATACCCTTTCGACACAATTCACTCTGACCACTCGGTCTCGCGTAACTTATCCCTGTCCCTTTGTTGCGCATCCCACCAACATCTAGTAGCCTAGGGTGTGTGATACGCGACTCGTTATGTGAACATGGTCATTCGTATGGCAGGCGTACATTAGGAATGATATTAATTGATATGAAAAAGAATGGATCGATTTTACACCTCTGGACTCCCTTCTCTATCTTTCTCGTCCCACACTTTGAACAGCACCTGCCCGAGTGATTTACCCAGAGCATAAGCTAACGGAACAGGGACAGCATTTCCAATTTGACGGAGTTGCTAACCAATGTTAATTCTAACCAACTGGGATGATGCATGTAAAACAAGCACGTACGTCTGCTACAATCTTCTTGGGAGTATCGTTAACAGACAAGAACTCATAGTAGTCTGGGAACCCTTGGGCCCGAGCGCACTCTTGAATGCTGAGAACCCGTTTTTGCTAAGAATTCATTGTACATATCACTGTCATCCTCCAACACACGGTGCACTCACGGATGGATGAAGGACCGCGCCGCCCTTGGTATTTGGGCGAGCAGTGGTTAATGCAGTTGCGAAAACATGGTCGGCGTCAAGGCGTTTATAAAGGGCTGCGAGGAAATAGAGCAAAGCAGCAGCTGGGATGTTCAACACATACATGCATACTTCAACTCTGCCTGCTTTCCTTTCGCAAGTTCCATCCGCAGCTTAGTCGGCAGACCTTGAAAGCATCTGATTGTACATTTCCATGGCAGCATGTCCATCAACTTACTGAACTGATTTGCTCCAGGGACGAGTGGTACGGCGCAAACACTAGGAAGTTGAACAATAATTAGTGCGACCAGTAAACGCCGGGAATTTACCGTTCCGCTATGTTGGAACCCCATCGTGGTGTGTAATGATATTTCAAGACTTGATTGACGTCTCCGTCTCGGTGTCGGCGCATCCAGTTTTGGTACCGTGTCAGTGGTTCGGAGGCATATTTGCGTGGTTGGGAGAAACCAACATAGGGAGGCTTGGCAGTTTCAAGAGGGCAAAAGGCTGGAATCTTAAGTACATCCTTGCGCTCTCGGGCCTCCCTCTTGTTCTCCGTCGTAGGCTTCATGGTGACATGTGGATTAATCCTACGTATCAAAATCTTCAGTCACGAGTAGTCCACGTGCGTACGGGCACTGACCAATCAAAAGGGGGCTGGTGGCGACAACACAGTCAGTGTGAAAACGACATGTAGATTTCATTCATCAGCGAACACGTACCAGATCTCCAATTGCTTCGTCGATCGTGACAAAATGGAGCGGTGCGGACCGGTCGTCGTCTAAACCGCCCTCACACATGTTCCGTATGATTGGGGGTAAAGCAGAGTCCGTTGGCAATACAGCACGAATTAACTTGACTGGGGAGCAATGGGTCGGAATCGGCCATTCTGGCATGAATACGTCGCGTCGTGCACCCCAAAAAATGACTCGCTTGCGGCCCTGAGGCACACCATACTGAGCGGCTTGGAGGACAGCAAATTTGGACTGGTACCTGAGCGTCGTCGGCTGGTGTCTCGATGGACAGAAAACGAAGGACCAACATACCCAATGGAGGCCAAAGCACGCTGGATGAATTTCACAACGGCGTATCGTATGCCATTCTTTCTTGAAGTGGTTTTCTGATTGTGGCACAAAATTCCATAAACGTTTTCGAGGAGCATGTACATCGGGCGGTAAAACTCGACAAAAGCGAGCATATTACACACCAAAGTGCTCCTATGCAGCAACACATGAGGCGACCAATGGTTGACGAGAAAAGCAATCACACCGTATATCGAATTCTTTCTGTTAAAGCAAGTTATTAAGTCAGGCGAACTCCTTGCATTCTTTATCTTACCTTGTTGTGATTCATAAGAGAAAAGCTCTGGCATGGAGGACCTAGCGACCCTCTTAATTCTCGTTCAAGCATGGAAGTAGCCGGGATCACGAACCACCGTATATAAAGTCCACATCGCCTGGCTTTGGCATGGGGGGTAATGGTTTCTTATCGTCTAATGAAAGCAGCGGCTTTGGCTTCTTGTTTTCTAGGGTATCAATTGCATGCTGTAGGCAAAGATTGGTGCATTGATTGTAAACAATGGTTTCTGGATGATTGCGCCTACACAAAACGTTCGTAAGTCCTGAAGGGATGACACCCAAGCTCAGTCTTACTGATAAGTTCGTGCCGCACTAGGCGAAAATTCGACTGCCCATCGTGTCTCCACAAAGCCGGTCAAACCAAAACCAGTGCCAAGCCCGCCAGCTCCTGCCACCTGAGATCAATATTACGCCAGCGTATATGTGCAAACAAGGTCTTACCACTGAACAATTCTAACCCACGCAGGGGACCGTGCCTTTTGAGAAGTAGACTCTGTCGTTCCAATAGTTCTTCTCTTGCCTCAAGGCATCGCTTGCAGGATTCGAAGTTGCTTTTCGACCAATCTTGAAGGTCATCAACGGACTTGGGTTTGAACGAGCGGACTTGTTGATTGACATAGTAGTGATCATCATGTTTCACCCACTCGTCTACAGCATCAGTGTCACGCTCGTGAACTACGTAACACTGGCCCTGCAGATCTTCGTCGTGGACAATCTCTACCTCGTCTGTTTTGAAAAGCCTACGCTGCACAGATGATCAGCCGACATGGCCAGCGTCTAAGGACACGGACCCACATCATCACACGGTAGTAGACAGCGCTTGTCTTCCAACCTCACTCTTCTCACAACATCGTCATACCTTCCGAATAGCCGAACGGTCACTTCGATCGGGGTCGTCATTGCCTTTAGTTTTATGATCTGTCCGATTTTGTAAATGGAGTGTGCTTGTTTACATCTGATGTAAACGAAATCGTGGAGGTGATACGAAAATTCATGCTGCGCGAATCCACCGTCAGGAAGAGGGCGAGGATAAGCGATGCTCGATCTCATCGCTTGTAAACCGCACGAGAGACACTGTTGATGGGTGTCACAATGAGCAAAGGCGCGCGTTGCTTGCTCCTCGGAAAGCGAGATGAATGAAACATCTGCGCCATTGTACAATAATCTAGCAACTGTGGCGTTAGAGGATGAACAAACAAAGGCTAGAAATATCATACCCGGTGAAGAAGTCGTTCTCTTCCGATGCATTCCCGTCGATTGGCTCGGGGGCATCTGGGTCAAGCTCACGAACGTTGCACTTTTGTGATATCGCATCAATGTGGATATCTTCGCAGTCCGTCAGCATCAAGTAAAGAGATTGAGAATGGCCGAGCTCCTGAAGAATAGTCTTTGAGCTGTGAGTAAGCCACTGGCCGTGGAACATTTTGTCGCCACGCTCGTTCTCGAAAAGATAGCATATACGACAGAACCTGGGGAAATTGAACCTACAAGACGGGCTGAATGCGAGCGGCGGGCTTACCAGCGGGAGTTGGCAAGTGAATTGGGCGACTGAGCAGGTTCACGAGTGTAGCTCTTCGCGCGAGCCTCGTTCTCATCTATGCCAGGCTCGACCATAACGGTATCGCCGATCTAACAGCAGTGCCATGAAGAAGGGAAGGATGGAAGGGCTGGCAGACGCACCGAGTAAATAACACCGTCGACGCAGACAGATTGGTAATAACCCGGATGATCCGCAATAAGGCCCCATTTGACAGAGTTGGGGTTGGCGAGGTGGACGAGAGAGGTATTGGTGGGCTGTAACTCATCCATGTCTATGTCGTCCTGAACTGGGATGTTCACCAGCCTTATGTTTTGTTCGAAAAGCAATTCTGCGACGCGAGCAACAACGGTAGTGACGACAGTTAGATTGCGGTGCTCGAGGACTCGAAGTTCCAGATTACCCGAAGATATGCGCGACTGGGAGCGGGATAGGTTGGATGACTTGAGTTTGGGTTCGAACTCGTATGAGAGCTGATGACCGAGGATGGCGCGGAACAAAGGGGTACGACGGATGTTGATATGCTCGTTCATTTGGAGGTCGTCAAGAACAGCCAGTAAATATGATTTCTACGAAGGAATGGTGAGAGGAGCAAGTAGGAGGTGGGGAAGACGTACGACATCATCTGACTGGACGTCGTCTTCTGTGATGCTCCTACCTAGGATTCTGAGAGAGACCGCGATGTCGTCGTCAGAGGCGGCGGAGGCATCGAGAGAGCGGATAAAATCGTCATAGCTAATCCTGGGATGAGAGAGGGCAGAGGAGACAACGAGGTGGAGAATGCGGTGCTTGAGCCAAAAGCCGACATAGAAGGGGCTGTAAAGTGGTGAGGGAGTGTCGAGGATGTACCAAGCGTACTGGGTAAGGATATAAATGTTGCTGTGGACGATGAGAGAGAATAGGGATGGAGAGAAAGAATGTATACCTGTCAAGACGGCGGTGGCACTCTTGGAGGTCGTGGAGAGAGAATCTCTTGATGGGGGTCAGCTTGACGCGTTGGATGCGATCTTCCACGGTCGCGCCATCATCGTCACTGGTCTCACATACTTCATCCACGTCGTCCTGGTCTTGACTGTCGTCGTCGTCACCATCATTGTCTACCCAAGCCTTGACACAGCCGGAGGCAGAGAAAGATAGGTTCGGGTTGAGAGAAAGCTCAAAGAGGCGAGCGACGGGGACGAGTTGGAGCGTGGCGTGGTCATATATAGAAAAGTCAGTGAGGACGCGAACGGGGACGTTGTCGTCGCGGTCGTTATCGAGGGGCTCTGTCTCGCCGATGATCTGGAGGTCGGACCCCTCTGGGAACTCGTGCTCTGCTGGGACATGGAGAATGGGCTGATCCGGAGATGTCCAACGGGGAGGTGGGGGAGGCGTGCGGTCGTCGCCGTCGGGGGCGGGGGCGGGGGACAGCGACCGACGCGTGCGCTTCCTCGCCATTGTTGTTCAACAAAGCGGACTCCAAAAGAGGCAATTCCTTGGGTCATTGAGATGCACGTGATCCCGCCTCTTCATAGACCAATGGCACGACGCCGCGCCCTCGCCCTCGCCGTCGTCGTCCTCCTCGTCCCGCTCGCCCCCGCCATTGTCGCACCTGCGAAGGGTGACCATGCCGCGTTCGACTACTTCCTTCTTGACCATCGTCCTTTCCCCTCGGTCTCCTCCGTCGACGAGTGCGTCAGCGAGCTCGGTCTTGGACTCGAGCTTGTCGGTCAGGTCGGCGAGCTCCCTAACGCATGGCTCCTCCGTGCTCCAAAACACGTCCCATCGCCCCGTCATCCCGTCCTCGCTCGCTATGACGCCCTCCGCACACACGCAGCCATCCGTCCCCGCGACGACCGCACCCACCGCTTCCTCGCTGCCATCAACCTGCTCGAGCAACAACACCCACGACAGCGGTCGAAACGTTCCCCACCCCCCCTTCCTCCGGATAACTCCCCCGCCGCCATAAGTGCCCGTCTTGGTATCACAGACCCTCTCTTCACACAGCAATGGCACATTGTCAACGAAGAGTTTCCCGAACATATGATGAACGTCACCGGTCTCTGGGAAATTGGCATCACCGGTCAGGGTGTCATCGCATCCCTCGTCGACGACGGCCTGGACTATGAAAGCAAGGACCTTGCCGACAACTTTGTACGTCTTCTTATCATTAACACACTCCTCACTCCTCACTCCTCACTCCTCACTCCCCCTAGGACGCTGAGCATTCTTATGACTTCAACGACCACACTTCCCTCCCCAAACCGATCCTCGCCGACGACCGCCACGGCACCCGATGCGCCGGACAGATCGCCGCCGCGAAAAATGACGTCTGCGGTGTCGGCCTCGCTTATGAAGCAAAGGTAGCCGGCGTGCGCATCCTTTCTGGTCCAATCACGGATGTTGACGAGGCCGCGGCACTTAACTACGGCTTCAATGACGTTCACATTTACTCCTGCAGCTGGGGTCCCCAAGACGACGGCAAGTCTATGGAAGGTCCAAGCTACATCATTCAGAGGGCCTTTCTCAATGGCGTACAGAACGGTAGGCATAATAAAGGCTCCATATTTGTATTTGCCAGCGGAAACGGCGCTATGTCCGGTGATCAGTGCAACTTCGACGGTTATACCAACAGCATCTACTCTATCACAGTTTCTGCCGTAGACTACAAAGGCCTCCATCCTTACTACTCGGAACCTTGCGCAGCCAATATGGTGGTTGCGTATAGTTCAGGCAGCGGAAAGAACATCGTCCGTACATGCTTTCTTCTTCTCCCATCATTTCTCATCCTCCGCCAGGTCACTACCGACGTGGGTGAAAACGCATGTTCGTCCGGCCACGGTGGTACTTCTGCTGCTGCGCCAAATGCAGCAGGTGTGTTTGCCCTCGCCCTACAAGTCCGGTTAGTCCTTTTTCGTGCCCTCCTACTGATCTGACACCACCTTATTAGACCTGACCTCACTTGGCGCGACATCCAGCACCTTTGCGTTCAATCAGCTCAAATGATCAATTCCGGTGATCCGGACTGGGAAAAAACTGCCTCGGGGAGGCCATTTAGCTACAAGTATGGCTACGGTCAGCTCAACGCATACGCGTTCGTCACGGCCGCGCAAAACTGGGAACTCGTCAAGCCCCATGCCTGGTTCCATCCATCCGCGATCCAGCTCAATAACGGTTCTCTTTCGGACCCAGAGGGCACGATGACTGGAGGTGTGCCTATCCCGCCAGGGGGGATTAATGACACGTTCACGATCACAAACAAGATGCTGCTCGAGCATAATTTTGAAGGGCTCGAACAACTAACTATTGCTGTCTGGATTTCCCACTCTAAGCGAGGTGATGTGGAAGTGGAACTCATAAGCCCCAACGGCATCAAAAGTGTTCTGGCTGCAGTACGCAAGCAAGATCATGCGACCACCGGATTCAAAGGCTGGCGGTTCATGACTGTCAAGCACTGGTAGGTCTGTTTTATCTCCGAGACTCAGTCGCTCAATCAACAAAAGGGGTGAGAACCCGGTTGGTGACTGGACTATCAGGGTGTCTGATCAGTCAGACGCAAACCGCAACGGAACATTCCATGGATGGCGACTTATGCTCTGGGGTTCTGCCATCGACCCTACGCAAGCCAAGACATATGTCCTCCCTATCAACGATGTAGTCCTCCCATCTTCTGAAGAACCGGAGTCGGTTGAACTTCCTACTCCCTCCTCTGCTAAATCACACCCTAAGCCCACCTCGGGCCTCCCAAGCGATCACGACACGGCGGGGGGTGAGGCTGACCGCCCAGCCTTTCCGGGATCTTCTCCGACACCTAGCATGATCTCCAGCCCTGACGGAGGCTGGTTTTCTGACCTGTCTAACCTCGTCTCCAATTCCAAATGGTTCTTCGTTGCCGTCAGTGCCGTCGTTCTCTTCGCTATTGGCACTTGCATCTTCTTCTGGAGGAGACGTGTAAGACGGCGAGTTGCGTATTCGTCCCTTGCGAACGACGACCTGCCGATGAGTTCTGTTTCTGGAAATAGTGGACGCCCGAGACCAAGGGCAAAAGAGCTGTATGACGCATTCGGAGAGGTATCTGATGAGGACGACGATGCAGATGAACAAACTGTGCTTCACCCCGGCCGATCCTTGGATGATCATCAAGAAGCAGAGCTAGGTTTTTCCGAATTTTTGAACGACGACGACCTTGCCTGCGCGGAGTCAACGCCGAGGTATCGAGATGATTCTCAACCGGTACCAACAAGTCCCGGGAGTGGTACTGGGTCTAGTTGGGAACATGCTTCACATGAATACTCAGGATAATGTGACATGATATATTTATGGACATATTTCTGCATATATCAACAGGAAGCAATGCATACAAACTGACAGTACAAACTGATAGTACAGCAATTCGAAAGCACAGCACAGAAGATATGTTAATCAGACGTTGATAAAGCGTAGCTTCGATCCGTTTGCCACACGCGTCCAAACGTCTATGGATTCGTACTACACATAGAGATGGTGAATGGCGCACAGTATGAGCCGGGAGATGCCAACTTACCTCAGTAATGGTATCGTTGAGCTGTGCCTCAGTATACCCAGCGCCAAGGACCCTTGATCGCACGTCGATAAGGGCTAACTCCCCGTCGTTGTCGTCCTCACTCGAGTCGACATCCATATCACGTTCGCCCCCGGGTCCCGCGCCGAACCTACGCTGTCTCTTCCTTCGTCTACTGCTGCCTTCCCCAGCCATATTCTTGACAAGGCGAAAGATCTGGCTAATGGCCGATCGGTCAGGTTCATACTCTTTATCTTCTTCATCCTCGAGACTCTCCTTGCTGCACTCCATCAGACGCAGAGCCTCATCTATGTCACCATGTTCCACAATATCCGCGAATCGGAGACGTGCAAGTGCTTGGGCGAGGCGAAGCACGCCAAGCAACGTACGTGCAGATGTGTAAGTATGCGATTTCTTCTGGGCTGCCTCCTCTTTCGAGAGCTTGCGCAACCGCACATATGACTCTACAATATAGTTTGAGACTGTGGGAGGGACAACAGGGCGCTTGAGGCGTGCTTGCGCAATATAATGTCTATTTTCGTGAACAGGTAAGGTCAACATGATGATGTAATGTTATCATGGATACTAACCTCATCAAGGAGGGGTCAATGACATCGTACTCGAGTTTGGGGTGAGTGTTGTGCATATGCACGTGTGTGATATGCTGCGCCAGCCGTTCATCATCTTCACGTGTTGGCTTGTCGAGAATCAAGAAGAGGAGGTCAAAGCGTGACAAGAGTGCCGCAGGTAAGTTGATGTTTTCTACAGGAGACACCTTCGGGTTGTAGCGTCCATAGAGTGGATTGGCGGCGGCGAGAATAGATGTCCGAGCGTTAAGAGTCGTGGAGATACCGGCTTTGGAGATGGAAATCGTTTGCTGTTCCATCACTTCGTGGATGGCAGTTCGATCCGCTTCTTCCATTTTGTCGAACTCATCGATGCAACAGATACCATTGTCAGCCAACACAAGAGCGCCCCCCTCTAGATTCATTGTGGTCACCAGGCAGATCATTTGAATCAAGTGGAAGCCACCTGCCAAGGACCATTTCATCTGTGACCGGGTCTCGCATAACAGCAGCTGTGAGACCAACGCCGGAAGATCCTTTGCCTGTAGTGTACACACCACGCGGGGCAACCTTTGAAATATATTTGAGTAGTTGCGACTTGGCAACACCGGGGTCACCCATGAGACAGATGTTAATGTCGCCACGAATTTTCATTCCATCACCCATGGTTTTCGTGGCTCCCCCTACCAGTAATAAGAGGAGCGCTTTCTTTACGTCTTGGTGTCCATAAATCTCTGGGGCGATACTTTGAGCGAGTTTGTTGTATAATGCAGGATCCCGTTGCATATCGGCGATCTGTACCTGTATCTGTGGTGTTATTTCCATATCGCTATACTGCTTCTTCAGTTGATGAATATGGTGCACTTCCAAGTATGTATCGGTGAGTAGTCCCGCTCGAATGGCTTGGTATCCGGTGTATGGTATAGGAAGAAAAATGCCTCCGAGATGGACGACATCTCCAGGATTCATCATGCGGACAAGGCTCCCGTTCACGTGGATTGTCATTGACCTAGGAATGTGACCGACCGGAACTTGGTCCGCCTGCACATGTTTGAGAAAAAAAAACGAAAACGATAAGACTAGAGGGAGGGCAAACCATTTCTTGGATTTTGACCTCCTGAAACGGGCTGAAACGACAGGCACGCGTCTGCATGTGTAGAGACCCGCGAATGCCGTTCTTTTTGCACTCATTCTCGTTTTGACAGTCGGTGATTGGGGAGAATGTCTTGCTCGAGATTTGTTGAAATGTTTCTGATCCACACATGTCACACGTGTAGGCATTCACGAGAAGGAGAGGTTTGACTTCTGAAACACGA
>JBBPTJ010000074.1:15987-26596 GCA_038094035.1 Pulveroboletus aff. ridleyi
ACCCTTTTGTTCTGAAACCGCTGAGCTCCTCGTTTTCGCTGTCATTCAGGACAATGTTTGCGAAATCTTGATTCAAGTCCTTGTCATGGCTGCTGTATGTTGAAAGGAAGTTCCGTATTTTATCTATAAAGGATGAATGAGTGGTGAGTCCAAGTAAAAAAACACGTACCCAGCTCCTCATCGTAGTTCACGTTTATCTTGATGACAGGCAGAGACATGATGCTAGCAATGATAAGTAGTGGTTGCCGTGTGGTCGCGTCGGAACGCGTCTGTCACCGAACAGTCACACCATCACGCTGCGCTTCCAGTCACGTGCGCTGACGGGTGAGGTGTAACTCGACGTCGAGCGCCGTCTGCGAGCCCTCGACGGCAAAAACCTTGCTCAGTAGTTTGACCAGCAGAATTATTCATGCATAAGTAAGCATTGCAGAGAGACTACAGAAAGTAGACTATAGGAAGTTTGCCAGCTGTTCCATGGACCGAACATCTCCCTTATGCGGGAATGCAATCAAGGAGACTGTATCCTTTCTCGTTGCCAACCTTCCAACTTTCGAGGGTGAATAGCATCAGCGGCGACTGAATGGCTTTGTTCTCGTTTCTTGACCAAGCCACATGGACGTCTCTCAAATTACCCAAAAGGGTATCGAGTTTCGCCAGCAACTTGCGGAACGCTACTTGATCACAGCGAAAGTCGGTTGGATCGACGTCTTGCAGCAGTGTGCACTGACACACAAGTAAATAATGTTGCATTATCTTCCAAATTCGCAACAAAGACACATACCTCTTTCCCTGATAGAGACACGATGAGTTCATCACCGTTCTCGTCCTGAAGTTGTATATACAAACAGTAAAACCACTTGCAGTGTGTTTCCATCATGTCATCACAACGTGGACACCGTTTGAAGGAAGACGGCGGGCTAAAAATGGGATGAACATCTGTAAGTGTGGGAGTACTCGGAATGCCCACCTCGATTCACATTTAGTGCATCGTAAGACACACGCGCCCTCCAAAGAGAAGGGAAAGAAATCCGTAGCGCGAGCTAGCACTCTGAACTTGCTTGGAGCAGGTCCTGCAAGTGCCTCTTGCAAAGTGGTGCCGTCCGGAATAGTCGGCGATTGTCCACGCAATCCATGGGTCTCTCCGCACAAGCCATCTGGCAACTCCGTCAGAGTATTCAACATATTCTCTCTACTCCATTTTTCCTTGTTCCTATATAGATTCCATCTAAGCAAAGCCCGGTGGATTGTTATGTACCAACCTCTGCAACATTTGCGCATGATCGCTTGACGGATCATGTAAGGGAACAATGAGTGTATTTTCCCCACCCAAGCACCCATGCATGCCACCAGATGCGTCCGGACGTCTGATACGCAGGTTGTGGATAATATACACAGATCCAGACCGGAGATCCGATGAAATCCTGGCTTGAGTGTCGTCTAGCTTTATCCTCACCACGCGATGTTCGAGATTGTGCGCCCAATGGGATGTCGAGATAGTGGTAGGTAAGTCGGGATTAAATGTGTAGTCGGTGACATATAAAAAATAACCGTCCTGCGGGTTGAGGTCGATATGGAGCAGCTGGTGGAATACGGTGGGAATGCAGACAATTGCCAAGGAAATGGGATACCTCAACAACGCAGGTAAAGAAGCTTGTACTCATATTCACGTCTTGAAGGAGCATTTCCGGAAAAGCGTGCGTTGATCCGAACCTCGACCCAAGGCCGGAGTTAGCCATCTCAAACTCCTTTTTCCTCCTGAAAGTGGGATTAATTCGTGCGGACATCATGTCGTGATAGACTGACGTTAGAAGAGCCCTGAGGTGTGGCAGTCCTTCGAGTTTCGTTTCATCCAGCTGAGTCACCTTTTCCGCGCGCTGCATCGTGGCTTCCATATAATGACTAGGGTTCCACCTCGCTCGAACGTTGTGCAAGTACCAGTATTCACCAGTATTCATTATCATTGCGATGTTTCTTGCGTCATCCCACATATTGCATTGCAACACACGGTCGGACAGCTCAGATGGACACCAAGTGGCTCGCACAGAGTGAACCGAGGCATTGGTCGTATAATCTGTGACATAAACGGTAGTCGCACCGCTGTGGTTATTAAATTTTTGCAGTATCTTCCAACGAAAAAAAAAATGAAGAATGGGCAAAGTGGGCGTAAATAGAATACTGTTTACTCACCTCGACGGTGCAGTTGAAAAAACCCATGGGAGGGAGATCCGGTGAGGCTTCAGATACCAGCAGGTGCTGCTTGGTCGGAGGTGCTGACAAGTTCACCGTAGATACATCCTGCCCTTCAAGCTCCTGCTTAGCCTTCCACCACTCCACCATTTGTCGGCAATATTCGAGTTCAATGCTATCTTGAAATGGTTCCCAGTATGGAGAAAATTCGTAGCCCATCCCACAGTCACTTAATTCTTTCTCGGGAGCACTCCCTTTGTTAGGAGGTCGTGTTGAATGCCCGAGTGGATCATAAATAGCCCAACGCAACTTGTCGCCGTACCCTATAGCTGTCACGGTGCCATTAAACTCGACAACCTGTGGTATGTAAGGGTTATGGTAAATCAAGGGAATTCACACATAGAGTATCGTGATCGGACCTTGAGTCTACGTAGGATAACAATGTCGTCTTTTTGAACCTGCGGCAGCCACTCCAGGTATTTCTTCTGAAAACAGTTCACCGTGATACTCCGTCGCGGTGAATCGGTCATGGACGAATCAACAAGGGTGAACGAGCGGCCCCATTCTAAAAAAATGTCACAAACCTCAACAGCTACACAGAATGTATGATACCGACCATTCGTCCTCGTCTTTCTTTCTGGGGTTGCGGAGGTCACAATTCCAATGACATTGATCATGGAATTGCCGCTCTGAAGGTCATTGAGAGCGGTGAAAGTGTCGCCCTGGCATTTACAATGCGAGATTAACGCCAAACAATATAATCATGAAGTGACAAACTCTTTGTGTGCGGATGCCTGCCTTCAGTCGGAGGGCAGGAGCGCCGGCTTCTCCAGGAGCAGCCATCTTATAGCTGTGGTCGCTTTCGTGCGAAAGGGTGGTCGCCTTGTCCTCCAGAGTATAGGCTTTTCCGTTCGTAAGCCCACCAACATGATGAAGGATTGGATGGTCATCAGCTACACTGGCCAAGAGGCCGTCGACAGAAGGTTTGGGTTGCTCGTGGCAAGGAATAGTGACATTAACTTGAGGTGGTCCCCCTATGTTATTTGGTAGTTGGTTTGGGGATGTCGATTCTTTCTCCTTGAATGACTTTCGTTTCTTTCGAGCCCTCATTTTCGAGCAGCGACTACGCCTTTCTGTGTTGGGCAGCTGAACCTGTCGCGTCGAATGAGCAGTGGGTGCACTGTCCGCGACTGCAGTCAACGGTGGAGGAACTCGATCCACCTCGACGCCTGTATCGTGGCAACCGGAGACGTGTCTTTGTGGGGGTTGTGGCATGAGTAGGCAAGTTTCTGTCGGGATAGAGTCATGGTGAACCTCAGACACGCCCACTGCGACCACCTCTGAGACAGTATGAACCATGCCGGGGTTGTACCATTCATCTGTGTTCCCTGCAGATTCCACAGCATCAATAGTTGTCAATCTCGCTCTGAGCGCACTCACCCAACCATGTGTCGATGACTTTACCTGTATTAGCACCGCTCACATACTTCAAGACGACACCGTCGGGAAACCGGAGGACGATCGGAAAGTAATGTGGGGCACTGGATTCCTTGCGGCGATCAACCCTCATGCCCTTGAGAGCAATACAGACGCGTTCATGTGGTCGAAACGCAATCCCATCCCTGTGAGGAACCTCCAGTTCGAAGCGGTAAAGAGCGGAGTCCTCGACAACCTCGAAATTGATGCGGTGGAACCTGTTGCGGGGCGGCCATATCATGAATACTCTACCTTCAATGTATCCTGAATCGTCGTCCCTGATGTGCAGGAGCTCCTTCAAGTTTCGCTTGCGCGAGAATAGATTTTGCGACTGCGAACAAGGCTTGTTTGAGCGGTCATCTATGTCCAAGTTCATCCTAGTGGCTGGTGGCTGGTGGCCCCCGAATACTCGAGACATGACTTTAACCGGAAATCCTAGACACCCTTGGTGGCATGTCTAGTTCGTTGTCACTCCGGGCTTTGTACGCGAGGGCCTTGAGCAGGGCCGGCAGGGCCTCTAGTCTACCTACCATCAACGATGCAACTCAGGCATGCATCGGGCTCACCGACGATTGTATCTGGCTGATTATGTCCACTTCCAGGAACTCATCCAAGACACTCTGTCCGATCTCGTTCAACTGACCTCCCAAGTCACCAACCTATCCTTGTTCAGTTCAAATGAAATACTCGACGACATTTCAACGCTGGATTTGGTGTATCTATCTCTCCCGTTCATCCATGCAGAGGTGGAGAACCGAGTCAGAACCACTGAAAAGGATGATCGCGTGAGTAATCTGACGGAAGTTCAGGTGGGTGCGGGAACTGGGGGATTACAAGCACGGTGCTGACACCACTACTAGCGTCTTTTGAACATGTACATTTCCAGCCTTGAAACATATGACATCGTGCCAGCGACCGAGCGTGTGCTGTATGGTCAGCAACCATCCTCCATCAGAGATGCCGCGAAACGCAGGGAGGTCAAGATCAAACAGTATAAGGCCGAAAAAGACATTCGAATGCGTCTAGAGGTAATCAGGCGACGTCGACGACAGTTGGCCCCCGGTGACCGCTTGTTCAGCGACTTCGACTTGGTAGCATCTCTGCTCCCCCCTTTGGAAGACGATTCTGAAGACTCTGAAGCCGAGACTGTCCTCAGAGAAGCTACTTTGCTTCTTCTTAGGCTTTTCTACGCTCAGGCGTGTGCTCAAATTGAAGGTGTGGGTCAAGAGATCCAACTGCTGCGCAATGCTCCGGCCCCACTGCCGAAGCTATCAACAGACGAACGGCGAGACAAAACAAACGACCAACAGGACATGTGGAAAGTAGATGCCACTCCCGAACTCCCCAACGGTGGTCCCCTAATGGATTCGCATGGCAAGGTTGGCGCCAGTATGGGTGATTGTAAACTCTTCTGATCACTGCTATAGCCACTGCGGTCCTTTATCATCTTGCCTACTAGCATATCAGACCGTACTCGCCTGCATGGACAAGTTTTTGGATCTGGCCATCGCCTACCCACTATGACCGTCGACGAATACCTGGAAATAGAGAGAGCGCGCGGAGGGATTCTTCCCGCCAGAGGGTAAACTGCACAGTGGGAACACCAGACTATGCTTGGCTAAATCATTCACGCAGTCCCCAAACCGAAGCCCCACCGACATCATCTGAACAGGCCATCGTAGAATCGGAAATGGATGGGACAGTGCAGGGTGAACTGAAAGCAGAAGACAAACGCCATAAGGATGAACAGTGGGCCCAATATAAACACACACATCCAAAAGGCGCAGGTAATACGATGAATCGCGGGTAGCAAACAGATCAGAGCAAACGTTAGCACTTATGAAGTCCACATTGGGTGAATTGTGGCAAGCAGTTGATATACCGAAACAAAATCGTGGTATATAATCTCACATGGAGGAGGCAAGGAAGCGAGAGCTACATCAACAATTGCACTGCGAAGCTTCCGGAACAGTTGATGTTTGAGTAGTCGTCACGTCAATTTCTGGAGTGTTTGTTATTTCTCATCAAAATAATCAGACAGAATACATACTAGCGTTCTGCGTGTCTATTTGCGCACTGCTGTCCATGCCAGGCAACGACATGGCAATTTTCTTGAATAAAGACTTGACGTTATGACCAGCTTTGGCCGAGGTCTCCATAAACATGATGTTCACTTGCGCTGCTTTTTGAGTCGCTTCCTCAACCGTAACTTGGCTGGAATGATGAGAGGGGTTAGAGGTGGGTGGAACAACGCGGGCAACTATGCAAAGACGGACCGCTTCTCCGAGAGGTCGGCCTTGTTACCGACCAGGACAATGATAACATCGCTGCCACGTTCTGAACGCACGTCGTCGATCCATTTTGACGTCGACAGATAAGATTGCCGGTCTGCACCCATAAAGACAAGCCATGGGAACCGAGTTAGAGCCTAGGGTACTCACTTGTAATGTCGTAAACAACTATTGCTACGGAGGAATCACGGATATACGATGGTATTAGCGAACGAAATCGCTCCTACCACATCTGCATGAGTAAATTTCTAGGGTTTCGACTGTCGGCCCACCTGCCCAGCAGTGTCCCACAGTTGTAATCGAACAGTTCGGTCCTCGAGGTACATGGTTTTGCTCAAGAAGTCGATACCGATCGTGGCTTGATAAGTGTTGTCGAACGTGTCATACATGAATCTGTACGCAGACCAGATGAGCAGAAATTGTCGAAGAGTAGTCTCGGCATCCCTGGGCTGACCTTGTGATCAGGCTAGTCTTGCCGACGCTCTGGTCACCAAGTAATACGATCTTGGTGCGCTTTGGGGGTGTAGAAGAGAAGTCTGCGGTTGCGGGTGTCGACAAGGTATCCATTTTGTGTTGTCTCAGCGCGTCGTGCTGGGAGATTCCAGGTTGCTGCTTTTTGTTGCGTTCGGCCGGTCTAGGTCAGTACTAACTTATGACCCATCTACCACGGGGTAGTTTACCTTTGTTTGGAAGTGGGCCATTTGGGTAATAGATATCGCTCTGCTCGTCCGCGACGACGATAATGAAACTCTCGGACAAGATTGCTGCACACGACCCAACCCACCCCTTCTATACGTTCGAGTTCTTCCCTCCCCGTACAGACGAGGCACGTCGCATGCGCAAGCCTATGTTCTCACTGTTGAAAAGTAGACAGGGCTTCAACAATCTGATCTCCCGCATATCGCGTCTCGCCGCACTTCATCCCATCGCAATCAGTGTGACGTGGGGTTCTGGATGCTCCACAAAAGACAGAAGTCTCGGTCTGGCCGGTTTCACTCAGTCCGAATATGGTATCGATACTATTCTGCATCTGACCTGCACGAACATGCTTCCTGGCATGCTTGATGATACTTTACGCGTGGGTCGGCGGCCTTTTACCCTTCCATATCTAATCGAATCTCCAGGAGGCGAAGGCACGGGGTATACAGAATATCCTGGCGCTCCGCGGTGGTCAGTTCTCGTCACTCCAAACTAGATATCTAATCTTTATCCTTTTGGCGCAGACCCTCCGCGCGGACAGGAGAACTGGACCCCGGTTGATTCACGCTTCACGTCTGGATTGGACCTGGTCAAATATATTCGGTCTTCGCAAGAGTACTCGTCTCACTTCTGCATAGGTGTCGCAGGTAATCAACGCGATCCAGGATTGAAATAGCAACAACGGTGCCACTAACTTACCACTTTGTTAGCTTATCCTGAAGGTCACCCAGAAAGTGGAATTAATGGGGAAGACACAGTCGAAATCCTCAGGCAGAAAGTGGATGCCGGGGCGGAATTCATTGTAACACAATTGTTCTATGACTCGGACCGTTTCATCGAATGGACCCAGAAAGTTCGAAGTAGAGGCTAGTGACCCCTTTGGACCCTATGAGCTCTTTCCTCACGGCACACAGGCATCATGGTGCCCATTATTCCCAGTGTTATGCCCATCCAGACATATGCATCCTTCCTCAGAGTCATCGGACTATGTGGTGCGGAGGTTCCACCAAATGTCATGGCCGACTTAGACTCTGTCCGGGTAGGTCGCTGTCGTTCGATCGACCGCACCGCAAGCTAATTTAGTAACTACCATAGTATGACGATCAACTTGTCAAGGACTACGGGGTTCGCCTCGCCGTTGACATCATACGGCAAATCACCGCATCTGGCCTCGTTTCCGGTATTCATCTCTGTACCCTTAACCTTGAAAAGAGCGTCCAGCTTGTCCTTGAGAAACTTGGATGGGCTGGCAGCAGCCCGACCACCAAGAATAAACTCATAGCTGTAAGATCACTTACTCTTCGAGAGCCATTCCTCGGTTACGGACTCCCAACATAAGGATTCTCCCTTGCCATCGAATCACCCTCCGCTTCCTAGTTCGGACTTGGTAGTTACTCCGAGCTTTGCAACCACAACCGCTGCGAATGCGCTGACAAGCAAACCGACGCTAGAAATCGAGCCTCCTGGACGCGGCGAACTTAACAATGCAGCGACCTGGGACGAGTTCCCAAACGGCCGGTTTGGTGACTACAAGAGTCCGGCGTTCGGTACGCCGGATCAGTGGGGAGGGTTGGGAATCAACGTATGATCTTTACGGTTGCCCTTCATACACTCGGACTCGAAAATCTCTCTAGATTCATGCAATGCGATCCCACTGGGGTAATCCGACCAACGCGGAGGATTTGACTAAGTTTTTCCTTGACTACCTTGACTCCAATATCTCCTCCACGCCTTTCTCTGATTTGCCGCTATCTTCCGAATCCGAAACAATTCTCGAGTACTTGAAAAAACTTACCAGCCAAGGACTATGGACCGTCTGCTCTCAGCCTGCGATCGATAATGTCAGCTCTACTGACGATGTCTTTGGTTGGGGCCCGAGAGGTGGCTATGTCTTTCAAAAAGGGTTTGTTGAGTTTTTTGCGGAGGAGAAGGTGGTACATCAGATCGAGCACAGGGTAGAAACCCAAGGAAATGGCTGGATCCATTTTTTTGCAGCGAACTCTCGGGTAGGCTATGACTCTTAATCGGAATTAATGGCCTGATCATAGTGCCTTAGGGTGAATGCAGGACTAATATCCCAGAAGACGGAAGGAATGCAGTGACGTGGGGAGTATTTCCCGGTCAGGAGGTAGTGCAGACGACGATTATCGAGCGAGAATCGTTTCTGACATGGAAGGTGCGGGGTCGCTACTGAATATGAACCTTATCAAATATATACCGACACTCACACTTTAGGACGATGCTTTCTCAATATGGACCGAGTGGGCATCTTTCTACCCGCTGGGGTCGTCCCAGAGAGTGTTACTCGATGAGGTGCGGAAGAACCGTTGGTTAGTGAGTATAGTGCACCACGACTTCAAGTGCCCGGATGCCCTTTGGTCGTTTCTACTTGACGGTGTAATTTACTCGTAGATTTCCACTTGTTATACTAGTGTACCATCGACGGGGAGGCTCAAACGATGACCATGAATTCGATCGTGTGACTCAGGTAAAGGGGGCTTGAGAAGGTGTGGTGATTGGCTCTACTCACTGTCTAAATGGGCTCGGAGCAGGACATGTCCCCGGTCGCTCATGTCACAGATTGCTAGCTAGCTTTCCAACACTCTGCCTGAAAGGCACAGAAGGCTGACCGGAGATGTCTCGTTGCACTGCCTGTCCGTCTCTGGTTGACTTAGGCCAGGCCTCCAGTTAAGAATCCATTTCCAAAGTGATTCACAAGGAGCAAAGCTGCTATAGACTTTTCAGGAAGTATGAGTATGGGTTAAGAAAGTTTACTGTGGTTACACTAGTACTACTACCTATCTCTGGTTGACCTCCAGTTAAAAGCTCACCTCTCAAGCGAGTCCACTCTGTTGGTCTGGGCTAAGTTTGCGGTGGCATGTACCATAAATAGTGAGGCTGTCTTGAACCCGCATGTCCATTGCATCGCCAACGCTCATACCCCGTCCCCCTGTTGTCCCTGTTGTCCTTCCCAGACCGCCCCACATAGGCCCAACTCCTCTGCCTAGAGCCGACCGATATCAGGGGCGCATCAATCACGTCAGAGATTTACAACGCGAGGCAGACGACCTGTCTGACGAGGAGAACGACTTGGAAGACTGTGTACGTGACCACAACGTTGGCTTCCTGGATCATATATACCTGAAATCAGAATCTACATGTCCGGAACCGCGGCTTCGTATGGTATATTCCAATAGGCAGACATACTACACAACTAGAAGAAAAAAACGATGTACGTGTACATACCTTGCCTATTCTCGTTGGACAACATTCGATACATGTGTTAGGCAGAAGATGATTCGGAAGGCTCATCCAGCGGCCGCACGGACGAGGGCACGACACCTCCCCACGAAGAGAACGAAGACTCTGGACCAGATCTGGATGCCGGCCTTGAAGATATGGATGAGGAACAGAACTCAGATGAGGTAGAAGAAAGTATGGTAGAGGAGTTCGAGGAGGAGCCGTCAGACACGTAGGATCCTGAGTATCAGAATGATTGCACTATCCTTCATTCACTGCGGAAACGAAAAAATAGCCAGACGTTAACTGTACCTGACTGTTGTCTTTAACCAGACTCAATCTCACCATGCTTTGTAACTATACCTTAACCAGACCGAGCGAATATTTTGACACGAAAGCACCCAAACTAGACCGTAACCAGACACCAGATGGATCCGATCCCCCCAATCTCGACATCGTCTGTTACCTTCGCTATCTAACCCTCAACGCGATGCCAGATTTCGACCGGCCAGCTATCCAGACGTCTGGATTTTATCCTTGGCTCTAAGGTGACCCGACCTGCCCTAACGACTGATAAATTCTCCTCCTCCCTTCCTCCCCTTCTCTTCCACATCTTTCACGATGCCTTGTGTACCAGAGAAGGCGCTGTTCTGTGTTAGGTGAGTTATCTCATGCCAGAGCCTCTTCCAAGGATAAACTAACCTGCTCTTAAGAAC
>JBBPTJ010000077.1:0-26439 GCA_038094035.1 Pulveroboletus aff. ridleyi
CTGAGGTCATCGTGTGTACAGCCTGGAACATCGTAAGCTTGATCGGCAGGTAATAGGAGAACTGGATAATATTGAGACCCTCCCGGTTTGCGACGGCCTTGGAGCGTGCAATACATATGACACCTGACTTTACCCAAGTGACCGACAAGATTACTTGTGCACAGCAAGCCAGGACCATCACCGCATGATAGAAATAGGAACAGGTGGGAATGGGACGTTCGATTCGTTGATGCATCCCAGATCATAAGCCCTTCCCGCTGGAGCGCTGAAAGGTGGTGAAACCCCGGGTATAGAAATGATTCAATATATTTTGGTTTGTTCGGTCCAGGAATAATTGCACCAGGGAGGACATTCTCCTTTTTATACCGCACGTTGGGAGAGTGCTCCAGGACGATCCAAATGTAGATCCAACAATCGGATTGTTTACTTTCATACAGTTGAGTGCCATCGATCGAGAACACTAGGAGCGTGTCATATTCAGCGATAGCACCGGACTTCACAGCCTCGAGATACACGGAACCTGTCAGAATATTGTTGTATTTGGATATGAAGCCCTCATTCTCTCAGATCTCTCTGAGGATCTCTTGGGTGCACTGACCACGATACTTAAGCTTGTGAGCACTGGTCAGATGACGATAGAGCACCTGAATTTGTGGGCCAATAGGAATTGTATTGAAGACAGCACGAGGGGTTCTATCTTGTCCCCCCAAACGTGCTAGATGAATGGGATCATACCAAGGCTCATGGCAGTCAGGACATTGATCGAGATCTGCAAACGGGCCCGTGAATGCGACACAGTTCTTGATACAGGCATCGTTTATAATCGGCTTGACCCCAGTGAGTTCGGATAAAAGTTTTTTTGCATGATAAAAAGAAGGGATCGGGGATTCAGGGAAGCACTTTGCAATCGCAAGACGGATTTTCTCATATGTGTCCTGTGACGAGTGTTCGAGCGCGAGCAAAATACTGAGTGCAAGCTCGTTAATCGGACTCATGATTTCGGGGGTTTTTTGTGCAGGGTTTCGAAGACGATTGAGCTGCTCTGCTGTTAGCACAGATCCATCATCGAGTGTCGCATCTCGTAGGCTCCGAATGAATTGTATGTCTCACTTTAATGAATCCATGTGAGCACGCTCCTCGAGGTCAAATAAATCGAGCTAGGAAAGAGGGTGTTGTCCTCGAGAGGCATCTGGAACCTGGGATTGATTTGGTGCAGATCGTTCCCCTTGAAGCTGGTGCAGGTCATCCAAGTCTGGAGGGTCCTCACGTCCATCAAATGGAGGGTCCTCGTGTCCATCGAATGGAGGGTCCTCATGTCCATCAAATGGAGGGTCCTCGCGTCCATTGAATGGAGGATCCTCACGTCCATCAAGCAGAGGGGTCTCATTTCTCTGGTTGATATCCAAAGACATTTGCTTTGGTGCATTTACGAGTAAAGATACACGCACCTGAGCATCATCTATGCGCCGACGATTTGAAAGTCTTGTCTGCACCTCCAGACCATTGTCTGGCCATCTGAATCCATTCAATTGTGCAGGAGCCTGTGCACGAAGCCAATCTGAGAGATGGGCAGATCGTATTGCTTCCTTTTCGTGCTCGCCTGCCTGTTGAAGGTGCCGATACCAGGTCTGTTTCGAGCCAACTTGTGTTCGCAGGCCTTTGCAAAACTTATCGCAGACGCACCAGTATTCTCGCTCTGGCATAATAGAGAGGGTTTTTGAAACATTTGTCTATTGAGTCGGATGATATGACGAACATTCTGTAGGTATGTTGCCGACGAGATAGTAGTAATGGTGAGTAGGATCTGCGTACCTACCAGGATGTGTGGGAGTAGATCCCGGTAGAAGCCGTATATCTGGGAACGTCGCATTTATATACTGGACTAGATCAACTATAAATTGGTATATCGTAGGTAGATGCTAGTACACGTGAGTAGCGTATTCCTCAATCTGAGTACACTACCAGTAGATTTGCCCATATCCATTTCTCACTGGGCCTCATCCTTGACCCACTTTTGGTATCAATGTTAAGTCTGGGTCCTCTGGACTCAAGTCTGGTCGGAGATCCAAGAGTCAGTGTATGAAGTTCATCAGAGGATGAACAAAGGTCAGAGTAATGGGAAGGTACCTAGAAGAACTATGGCACAGGACTTATGTGTTGTGCCCTTAACAAGATTCTGTTCTTGTATTTCATAGGAAGGGAGGAGGAGAGCAAGAGAGCAAGAGAGACCAAATGAGGATCTGGAGAAGACTAATGTGATATTCATACTGAGGTACAAAGATGGAGTACAGAGGGTTTATATACTAAAGTCTAATTGGAGTTCAGACAGAAGAATGGAGGAACACATGGTAAGGTACATTGGGTAAAAGGAGAGAATATGGAGATAGAGAACATATGTAGGAGGAGGCATATAGTGTGGCAAAGGGTCTAAGGTAAGAATGAAGGGTCAAGGATAGAATGAAGGGTCAAAGTGGAACAAGGAGAATACTAAATATGGTAACTATGAAAGTCTGAGAGAGGAGAACAAAGTCTGGATATGGAGGTATGAAGTCTGGGTTACAGAATACCAGAGAAGGGATGAGGAGTTCAGAGGACAGAGTTTGGAATGGATATGACAATCTGGCCCTTGTCCTTGGCTGGGTTATTTGTTTTTGTAATGCATCATTTTCTGGATTGTGTTCCTGTCCACTCTTGCTCACTGAGGTTCATTGTAGCCAACCCTCACTTGCTGACCTCCCTATAAAGAACTCCTTGGGATGAGTGTAACTCACCCACTCACCTACACTCCCACATCAAATCACTGTTTTATAACTGGAGCCCATTATAAGGGGTTTCACAGGGTGGTTGAGGAGGACACTGCAACCCACACCTCAATGTCAAGAGCTTGAGAATCTCCTTATTGAGTTCTGTGAACTTAACCTATCTGACTCTTCTGAATTGTTTATCCTGGTCATGCCAGACTGTGTGTGCCACAAACAACTTGGCTCTGGTAGCTCTTACATCACTGACCCCCTGAACACAGATTCATCTTTTATCCTGGGTGGCTTCATTCACTCTATGCCTTGCAAAAGGACCCTGCTGGCACAAAACCCGACTCCCTCACTAGATGCTGGGATGTCTACCCCAAAGAGGGGGATAAGAACCACACTCACGTCAACCTGCACAACTTCTGCTCTGTCTTCACCCAGGAACAACTCACTGCGTCCCTCTGGGCAACCTACCTTGTGGCCTCTGTCCTCCAGGCTAGCACCCTCCTTGATGTTAACTCCATCCATAGTGATATCCTATCTGCCCTCTCAGCCGACCCTCTGGCCACCATCTACATATCCACCTCTGAACCTGACTCTCAATGGTCAGTTGACTCTGACAAATTCCTCTGTCTAGATAACTGGATATATGTTTCGGACTCTGCAGACCTCCATCTCTGAGTCCTCTGGTACAAGCATAATCACCCACTCTCCAGACATTTCGGCCAGAATCACACCCTGGAACTGATCCGTTGCGAATATACATGGCCTGGCATCAGAACATTCATCAAGGAGTATATCTCCTCCTGTACTGCCTGTGCACGTGTGAAGGTTCCCAGACATTGCTCCTATGGACTGCTCAAGCAGCTCCCGGTCCCAGAAAGACCATGGAACTCCATCTCCATGGACTTCATAAAACAGCTCCCATCCTCCTCTGGATTCACAGCCATCCTCGTCGTCATGGACTGCCTCTCCAAGCAATGCATTTTCATCCTGATGCACAACACCATTACATCTCTGGAGTTGGCCCAGCTGTTCCTCCTCCACGTCTTCTCCAAGCATGGAGTCCCCTCCCACATTACCTCTGATCAAGGATCCGAATTCATATCTCACTTCTTCTGCTCACTCAGTAAAGCCCTCAATATCCACCTCCACTTCACCTCCGGATACCACTCAAAAGGTGACAGACAAACCAAACGGATGAACCAGACCCTGGAACAGTACCTCCGGATTTATTGTAACTACCAACAGGACAACTGGTCTGAGCCCCTGCCCCTTGTGGAGTTTGCATATAACAATTCTCCAAGTGCTACCACTGGAGTCTCCCCATTCTTCGCTAACAACAGCTACCACCCGAATATCATGGTTCACCCTGAGCATGACCTAACCTCCACATGAGCCTGTGAGTACTCCATTGACCTCGATTCTCTCCATGCCTTTCTCCAGGAAGAAATGGCTCATGCCCAAGAGCGATACCAAGGCCCAGTGGACGCCAAGTGAATTTCAGCACTGGACTTCAAGGTCAGTAATCCAGTCTTTGTCAAGGCAAGGTACTTCCACTCCACATGACCCTCCAAGAAGTTGTCTGAAAAGAACCTAGGGCTGTATAACGTCATCACCAAGACAGGAACCCACTTCTTCACCCTCTGCCTCCTAGATTCCATGAAGTCTGTTCACCCAGTCTTTCACATCTCCCAATTGGAACCATCCATTCTGAACACAATTCCGAACTGCATCCAACCCCCACTGCCTCCAGTCGAAGTAGATGGTGAACCAGAGTATGAGATATCGGAGATCCTCGACACTAAGTTGGATAGACGAAGAAAGAATTGCAAGTTGTTGTATCTGATATGTTGGTCCAGATACAAAGGGACTAACAAAGAGACTTTGTGGTTACCAGCCACAGAGCTTGATCATACTTCTGAACTTGTCTTGGAATTCCACCTCTGGTATCCAGATTGATCTGGACCTCACAAAGCCTGACAAGCAACTCCTCCAATTCACCAAGGTACCAACCTATACCTCCATGTCTACCTCCAATTCTGCCTCCACTTCCCTCTTGTGCCTCTCCACTTCCTTCACCTCCGCAACCAATCCCTCCAGCTCCTCCCCCACTAGACCCACATCCTCTGACCCCACCTCCAACTCCACCTCCAACCCCCCTCTATACACTTCCTGCATCTTCAACTCCACCAACCTCTCCAGCAGATAGTTCTGCCAGTCGAGGCAATGGACGATGTGACGCATCTGCCCCCCAAGCTCCCTCCCCATCCTCTCCATCTCCACACTCCACCCGCTCGTCTCCAACTCCTTTGAGGTCCTTGCCTCTGGCACCTCCACACATGCCTTCTTACAAGGCAACTCTGCCTTGCTCTCCATGTGCTTCCTCTGATGCTCCAGCCTCCCATTTTCACCTTGGTCACAATGAGCCCAGGCAGTCTGACACTCTGAGCACAAGGTGGCCTTGCCAGGTCTGGGCACACACTCAAGATCATGTGTTGCACACTGCGAGCATGCACGCCCCTTGTCTGTCCCGGAACCCTGTGTGGACTCTATGTCCTGGGCCTGCCTTAGGATCAGTCATGAGCATTCTGGTCCCTTGCCACTCACCCATCTACGCACCACCTCCTTCTCCTGGTGCTTCACCTCTGCAGTCCACCACACCTCCTCCTTGTGCTTCCAATGCTCCTCCCTCTTGGCCTCCTGGCAAAGGCATTCCTTGGCCAGCCTCTTCTCCTGTATCTGGCGGCATCGCTTGGTGAACTTGGCAACCATCAGGTCATCTCTATCTCCACTGACCTTGATGAGTTGCTCATCTGTCCAGTCGTGGACATTGGGATATTCCTCGATCATGGTAGTAGTGGTTTAAAGTTGAGAATGGTAGGACATGCAGCTTTATGGAGTCATTCAAGCTCCATCCAGACTCCACTCTTCTGTTTCAGATTGCCCTGCACTAATGGCCTTCATGGGTTCAGGCCTAGAAGGGGGATACTGTCATATCTGTCAATCTGGAACTCTGGACCTAACTCTGGACCCAATTCCAGACTTTCTTTCTGTGACCTCTAGTACGTTCTCGATGAGTCCACATCCCTGACACTCCAGACCCTCTCTATTTAGTATTCCTTGTTCTTAGTGTCACGTTCCATTCTTCGCTTACAGTACATAGCCACTAGCTTTGTCCCAGTTCACCCTCCGTCCCTGTGCTCCACTTAGGGGCACAGCTCTGGTACACTTAGCATTCACATTCCAGACTATTAGTAAGACCTATGTTCTACTCCCATATATAAGTCTCCACACTTGTAATAGATACTCCAGTTTGAATATTGACTTGGACAGTCTCCCAAACTCACTTTGATCCCCTTGAGTCTCTAAGGCTCTCATCTGAATCATTCTCAACCTTTATTGCTTGCAACAAGGTCAATCTGACTTCTTCCACCCATTCTGAAATTACAGGACACCCCTGGAATTGTGACAAGGGTGCACCACATATGGTGAAGCCAAGTCCTGCTCAAACTCCAGAGTTCTGGAGTTACCTCCTGGAAACCCCGGTTCTAACAGCTAATAACCTTGGGTGATTGAGTGTGTATGAGCTTGTTCTCCCATCTTCTCTTTGCCAGGCTCATAAAAGCCTGTAAGGCCAAGGCCAGTGGTACAGCATTCCAATGTTTGTAACAGTAATCATAGATAAGAAGGAGAATAAAAATATGAATAACAAGGACAGAAAAGCGATAACAGATAAGGAGAAGAGGACAAATCAAAAATACCATGTTCTCCCTAGGCAGATTCTGGATCATTGAAAACTAAAAATCCCCCTTGGTGGCAGATTGATGGATGTTGCATCATTTGTTCTTGTGGCAGCAGGGGCAGCCCTCTGACCAGACATGGATTGGTAGCATATATTGCTTTCCCGTGTTGGGGTTGCAAAGAGTCATTGTCTGAGAACTATCTGGGTAATCATCAGTAGTCATGCCCATGAGACAGTGAAATGGTGCCCTAATAGGAGGTTGAAGTTAGTGCAGGCCAACACCTGGACCTGCAACATAACCTCGCCTGCACCAAAGTCCAGGGCAAGATTCTTGAGAACACCAACAGTAGTGTCAGTGCTGGTATTGGCAGAGGACATATGCATGATATGGTCAGACCAGACTGGAAAACCCAATCCTTTCCATATGTGCTTTGGCATGGTGACAATTTTAGATCCAGAGTTGAGGACACCCAAGATGGTGTGACCAGAACAGACAATCCAGACCTCAATGACATGGAGAGGAACATTATGATAGGTGACAATCAGTCCATCCTCATTGTAGAGGACCCAATCATCATACTGTCAGAATTGGGCAACCATGTGCACAGCCACAATGGCCCAATTCCTTTTGTTTCTATTTGCCTTTGTATATACATATAACCCTGTTTGTATCCCTTTCATCTTCTCTTTTCCCTTTCATCTGTTTGTCCCTTTATGATCACCTTTCCTTTATACTGCCAAGTAGCAAGATACCTATTTAGTCACTTGATTCTCAACAGACACCTCAGTATGTTTGCCTGTCACAATAACTGAGACTCTTGCTTACAGTTCCCCCCTCACATATCTCATCTCATAGCCTTTTCAGGTTATGAACCATGACCTCCTTGTATAAAACAATCAATCAAATACCTTGCGAATATGTCTACTACGATTTTGCTTACAACCAATACCCTCCTCAATAACATCCTGAAACTTAACATCACAGGAACTGATTGGGCAATATTTTCTTTCCACTTCCAGGTTACTGTTGAAGCCAAAGAAATGTGAGGTCATTTCAATGGCACTGCCACTAAGCCAGTGACACAAACCCCACCAATGGCTAATGAAAAAGCTAATATCAATAAGTGAAAGAAGAATAAGAGAATATCCAAGCATTTACTCACTCAGCATATTCCGGACTTGACTGCATTGAAAGTGCAGAAGCTGATTACTGTAGAGCTGATGTGGAAGAAGATATCATGTGAGTATACAAAAAAAGGGGCATATGTACAGACTGAGCTCCATGCTTAATTCCTTGAATCTAGGTTGTCAAAAGGTGGCAACATTTGCCAGTTTATCAACAACCTATGAATGAAGCATGAGGAGCTAGTGTCAGTAGGGGTGGACATTGATGAAAAGGATTACTGCTCCATGATCATCTGGTCACTCCCAAATTCATTGGTGAACTTTGTGTCCACACAACTTGCAGCTGCCCACCTGTACACAAGCTCTAAAACCATTGACCCTGATACCCTGATCTCACTTATTAGCAAAGAATCTAGCAGATATAAGGCCAAGGGCATGAACTGAAGTGACCAGAAGGACTGTGATGAGGCCATGGTGGTGGTACCCCCCTCCCGATCACCTACACATTGAGAAAAAGGCCATCAGTCAGATAAATTGAAACAATGCTGCTGGACCTGTGGTTCAGAACAGCACCTTGCTGCCAAATGCAATAAGAAACCAACAGGTGATAAAGGAACCTCGCACCGTGCTGATAGCACACATGTGGCAGCTGTTAATGATGATGACAACAGGATCTTCAGTGTCATCAGTGATGAGGATTCTTTGCTGGACTTGAAGTGCATCAGTGATGAGGATTCCCTGCCAGACTTAGACAGTGTCAGTGACAATGAATTCACAATGAATTCACAATGAATCCCAACAACATCATCTCATGCAATCACTGGAGTATCTTTTTTGGGGTTGAGAAAGATTCTCCCAATGACCTCTTTTCAGATGTGGGCGATGACAGCCCCTGGGGCTGCAGTTGGGATGATAAATCCTCCAATAGTGATAGTGAGATTTCTGTAGGTGACTTTGCAACACCCACTATAGGTGATAAACATCCTGCTGCACTCACATTATTATCCAGAGGACAATAAGTGATCAAAGCTGGGGATGTGTTAGAACCGGGGTCTCCAGGAGGTAACTCCGGAACTCTGGAGTTTGAGCAGGACTTGGCTTCACCATATGTAGTGCACCCTTGTCACAACTCTGGGGATGTCCTGTAATTTCAGAATGGACGGAAGAAGTTGGATTGACCTTGTTACAAGCAATGAAGGTCAAGGATAATTCAGACAAGAGCCTTAGAGACTCAAGGGGATCAGAGTGAGTTTGGGAGACTGTCCAAGTCGATATTCAAACTGGAGTATCTACTACAAGTATGGAGACTTATATACGGGAGTAAAACGTAGGTCTTACTAATAGTCCAGAGTGCGGATGCTAAGTGTACCGGAGCTGTGCCCCTAAGCAGAGCACAGGGATGGAGGGTGAACTGGGACGAAGCTAGTGGCTATGTACTGTAAGCAAAGAATGGAATGTGACACTAAGAACAAGGAATACTAAATAAAGAGGGTCCAGAGTGTCAAGGATGTGAACTCATCAAGAATGCACCAGAGGTCACAGGAAGAAAGTCCAGAGTTGGATCTGGAGTTAAGTCCAGAGTTCTGGATTGACGGATATGACATTAGCCAAGGATAACAGGTGATCAAAGCTGGGGATGCCAGCTGAGACACCTGGGTTTATACATATACTATAGAAGGCATGCATGAACCATAGGGTCCATGGAATTATCCCTGCTTTCTTCCTGCTGATCTGCTTGCTAGATTGGCCTCATTACCATTTTTTCTGCTGGACTTTATACCTGGTATCCGTTTCACTCAGAAGTGCACTAATACTCTAGATCTCAACCCTGCCAACTGGCTATTGCCAGAAGAAATCAAACTTGTCTGCTGGCTTATTCATGAGCATGAATCCACCTTTGCCTGGGTGCCTACCAAACAGGGGCACCTCAATGAAAAATATTTCCCACTAGTCAAGATTCTGACAGTGCCCCATATGCTATGGGTGCTATGCAACATTCCTGTTTCTCTGTTTATGTGGGTGATGTTACGAACCATCTTCAGACCCCTCTCCTCTGCTTACTTCATCCATCACATGACTGGTCATATGACAGGGCCTAGATCATGACATTATGCCTTATGGCAAGCATACCCTTTTAATCTCTGCTATCTCTGCTTCCTTATCATAGAACTTTCTCACAAGTGTGTACAGTAGTCTTACTGTGTATAGTAGTTTATCCCACAGACCCTATGGTCTATGCACACTTCTCCATACTATATAAACCCAGGTGTCTCAGCTGGCATCCCCAGCTTTGGCCACCTGTTATCCTTGGCTAATACCCTTGGGTGATTGAGTGAGCTTGAGCCTACCTTCCCATCTTCTCCTTATCAGGCTCATAAAAGCCTGTAAGGCTGAGGCCAGTGGTGTAGCATTCTGATGTTTATAACAGGTGGACACCATTCAAATCATCAAGGACTGGATCACATCCAGTGTTTATGAACCCTCTACTGCCTTGTACCAATCCCACTGATTCTGCATTCTCAAGCAGGACAGCAAGTCCCTCCATCTCATCTATAACTTCTAGCCCCTCAATGCCATCACCATCTGTGACTTGTTGACCCTGCCTTTCATTGAATATTTTGCAGAGTCTTTTGCCAGCTTTGCCATATATGGGATGATGGACCTCTTTGCTAGATATGACCAGCACTCTCTGCATCTGGACTCATGTGACCTCACCATGTTCAACAGTCTGATAGGCCCTCATTGGCTGACCACCATCCCTATGGGATACATGAACATGGTACAGATATACCAAGCTGACATGTCATTTATCCTACAGGACAAGATCCCCAGGTACAGTGAGGTGCAAAACCATTACAATGTTTGGTACTTTTGGAGTGTGTGTGATGTAGTATCTGAGGGTGTGGGAATTTCGCTTAGCTTTAGTGGGGGCGTGGGGACTACTAACCCTTGGCTACAAATGCTGTCCCTAAGTCATGTGACCATGTGTGAATGCTGTGGAGATATACCCATTATAATCCACACATGTCATTGTAACAGTTTTGCACCTTTCATATTAAGTAGGGTATTTGGCAAATATCAGTACTTGGTAGACCTCCTTTGGCCTTAAGCACTGCCTCAACCATCCTAGGCATGCTTTCAATCAATTTCTGACACTCCCCAGATGCTATATCCCACCACTCATTCTCAACCCTTGCCCATAACTCCTCAATCTCCCTAGGAGGGTTTTCATACCCTGCAAGTCTTCTTTTGAGGTAACCCCAGAGATGCTCAATGGGGTTCAAGTCAGGAGATTGTGCAGGCCACACCATAGTCCTGAATTCCTGGTCTTCTAGCCACTCCTTGACCTTCCTGCAGGTATGTTTGGGGTCATTGTTCTGCTGAAAGATGATGTCAGGAGGATTGAGAGTGTGATGCTCTAGGGTATTGAGCAATTCATCCTTCAATATTTGAAGGTAAAGGTCTCCATCCATCCCACCATCAATCTTGCAGGCATAGCCAACTCCCTCCCAAGTCATACAGCCCCATACCATCACAGAACCTCCTCCAAACTTCAAAGTTTCCTGGACTAGCCTATCATTCAGCCTTTCTCCTGATTTTTTCCAAGCCCATTTGTGCCCATCTGAGCCTAGACGATTAATTTTGGACTTATCAGACCATATCACCTTCTTCCAGTCCTCCAGAGTCCAATCTTTATGGGCATAGGCAAAGTCCAAATGTGCTTTATGATGTTTTGCAGAGAGTAGAGGTTGTTTGATCTTGATTACAGCCTTCATTCCAGCTTTTTTAAGGTATTGACGAGTAGTGCTTGGATGGAGAGGCTGATTGGTGATCCCTGAGAGAGTTTTGGTCACTTGAACTGCATTTTCTGCCTTCTGGGATGAAATAAGATGGATAGCATGGCAAATATTGGAGGGGGGAAAGCTTTGATGGGCGGCCTCCAGTAGACTTTTGGAGGTTGGAACGCTCCTTGGAACGAAGTCTGGACACAGTAGCAATGCTGAGACCAGTAGAAGAGGCAATAGAGCAAGTAGAATGACCAGCATCAAGCTGTGATAGAATGGTATTCTTTTGAGTAGAAGAGAGGGATCGTATAATGATAGTGGTTGAAAAGAAAGAAGTGTAAGGGCCAATTCAAACTCAGACATAATGTTTACATGTGTATATTTGTTTGTATGCCAAGTAAACACCAACTATCCTACTGTTTACCAAGAATTCTACTACCATTATCAAAAGGTGCAAAACTGTTACAATGATATATGTGGATTAAAATGGGTATATCTCCACAGCATTCACACATGGTCACATGACTCAGGGACAACATTTGTAGCCAAAGGTTAGTAGTTCCCACCGCCCCACTAAAGCTAAGCGAAATTCTCACACCCTCAGATACTACATCACACACACTCCAAAAGTACCAAACATTGTAACAGTTTTGCACCTCACTGTATATGTACCCATTCATCAACAATCAAGTTGGTCACCACCCAGTATTAGCATCCAGACAGTACCTATGAAACTATCCCAGAGAATCTGGGCATCCACTGATTCATCTGGGAACATTTACAGGTCATTCACTGTATCCTACAGTGCCTTCAGAACATTGGTGCCACAGTATCCACCAAGAAGTTTGTTCTCACTGCATTGGATGCCACTATCAATGGTCACAAGTGCATTTCTAACAGCTGGATCCCTCACAAGGCCAAGATTCAGAAGATTTGTGACTAGCCAGCCTGCCAGAACCTCATGCATATACACAGATTCCTTGGAGTCTATGTTAGATATATTCCATATTCAGTATTTTGCTTATATAAGCATACCTTACATCGCACCAGTAGTTACCATAGTCTACTTAGTGACTTACTGAGTATTCTACAGGTTATAAGCCCTGCCTGTGCTCAGTAGCTGCCAAAAGCTCACTCATTGGACTTGCAGGAGAAAGAGAAAACAAACTCTCGGCAAAGTACTCTTATGAACTCAGAAAAATGTCTTACAAGGTACAGCTTGAGGATGACATGAAGGTTATTGTGTCAAGTATTGGTGAACACGATGTTAAAAAGTCGTATGCTGGGATATGATATGAAGCAGACCAGCAGGTGTTATTCATGATAACAGACAATATACAGTGGTGTGATTAGCCACAAAGATAGAGTATGTACTGTATGGTTCTTACATAAGCAGTAGTGTAGTGAATGATTCTACTCCAACACACCCCCTGAATCATGAACAAGTCTGAGTGAACAGAAGAAATAACAACAAGAAATAAGGAAAGAATAATGAGTAATCACCATGTGACATCAGGCTCATCTCCAGCAAGATTAGTATGCTCCTTGTCCAGACAGCCCTTAGCATAATGACCCTTCTTATTATATTTGAAGCATGAGAATGAGTGGTGAAAGTGGCATTGGTAGAGCTGTCAGAGTCAGCCTTAATAAGCAATGCTTTGTAATCATCAAGGTGCCTGTGGCTGAGGTGGCACTCCTCCTTGTTAAGCAACCAGGAGATAGCTAGCTCAAGAGTGAGCTCATCAGGTTTGACAGCATCAAGAGTGATGATAACAGATTCGTAATCAGAAGGGAAACCAGATTTGAGAACAATAACAGTGAGGAGATCCAGCAGCATAATCCCAATATCCCTCATAAGATGCACTTGTGTTTTGACATCACCAATCCACAATGTAATGGATTGCTTGGGATGTTTCTCCATGTATGAGAATTTTTGCATAGCCACAAGCTAGGTAGAGAGCCTACATACATGCACAGTGGACAGTGGTGAGCATGTCCCAGATGATCTTGGGGTTATCACCCTGGACATGGATGATCTGGCTATCATCAACATATAGCACAATCTCAGCAGCAGCCTTGAGTTGTCACAATTCAAATATGCTGACCTCTGTTGTGCTAGCTGTGTTCTTATCTGGTGTGTTCTCCTTGCCTGACACAATGCCCCAGAGATCAGAGCAGATGAGTACTACTATGCATGCATACACACATGCCAAGTGAGATAGTTGACCTCATTTACATAAGCATGGCATGATGGCTGTATTGAGAATCGATGTCGACAATGATATGACAGGGTGCTACAGGGATGGTATCAAAGTGAAAAGAGAGTCAAGAGAGAAGAAGAACTGAAAAGGTGGATATATGTGGGTCATGGTTACCCCAAGTCTGAGTCCAAGTACAATATCCTGCACCTGTGATATGGCCCATCAATCAACAGCACACTTGTGTAGTCCTACATGCGATTTGAATTCCAGTTGCAGTGCCTGTGATGCAGTCTATTGGTCATCAGCACACTTACACAGCCCATCATGCGATTACCTGTTGGTTATTGCCCTTGCATAGCCCTTCATGCAGTTACAAATTATTGAATACCCTGGTAATGCATATCATCCATTATGTTAAAAAGTCATATGCTGGGATATGATATGAAACAGACCAGCAGGTGTTATTCATGATAACAGATAATGTACAGTGGTGTGAGTAGCCACAAAGATAGAGTATGTACTGCATAGTTCTTATGTACATAAGTGGTAGCATGCTGAACAATTCTATTCCAACACATGATTGGTTGGAATACTGCAAGAAGCTCATATGGGCAGCACAGGAAGCACAGAATACAACACCAGAAGCTGACTATGCTATTGTACTAGCAGCTGTGAAAGCCAACACCCATTCTACCTGCATATGTGAAAAGCTCTGCATCACATGATGGAAGCTACAACTAAGCAAAGCAATCGAGTTAGCATGCCAAAGGGTCAGTAGCAACAGTGCAAACATGGAAAGTCAGCATGCAGCCATGGTCATACCCCAAGCATCTAAGCAAGCAAATCCAAAGGTCTACAATATGATTGTAGATATCCCAGCAACAAGCACAATGAGCACTGTGCCAGTAGTGTTAGGCAGGTGTATCACAGGAATCCAAGGACAGCTGCTGCAGAGGATATGCATGGAATGTGCACAAGTGACCCAAGGACCAGGAAAATGAGTCCAACTGAGTCAAGAATGCTGGCTGAATGGTTAAGGCAGCAGGCAGAAGTGACAAGGGAGCTTGGAAAGTGAGAGAGTGAAAGTCCAAGCCAAAGAGTCTGGGCATGGAATTCACAGATGAGGCAGTCAGCAGGAAGCCCATCATGATGGAAACCAGTGAGGGTGTGAGCAGTGACAGAGTTGACCACACAGATGCACAGCCATATACTGGAGATGAAAGCAGTTGAATAATCAGCAGGACAAATCAAGCTAAAATGGCAGATGAAGCAGAGGCATTTGCAGAGGAAAACACACGGATTGAGCCCAGCATGTAACTCGTGAGGAAGCAAGATGGTCAGTACACAACCGACAATGCTGAGGACAGTGAAGCCAAGGTCACTCAGGATCAAGGCAACTGGCTGGCTGACAGCAGTGCAAGTGCACAGAGCATGTCTCACAGCTACAGCCAGGACTAACCAGACAAGGTGAAGGAGCCAAGACTGCCAGAGGACCCTGGGAACACAACAGGTGACAATGAACATCATCCAGACAGACCTACAGAGCCACCTAATGAGCCTGAGGGCACTAGAAGGCAAGGTGGTGAGCCAGGGTCTGAGAAGGTCAAGCTGGAGACTAAAGGAGAGGCTGGGGGAATATCCCAGAATGTGCTAGGCAAGGTGGAGTACTCAATGACATATTGAGACATGTCAATCAAGAGGGAGAGTGACTGGGATAGTTGGAATAAGTCAACCAATGTTGCAGAGGAAAGCACAACGGAGTGCAGGCAACCTATGACAGAGCTCAACTAAAATGATCAGTGCACCTTGATGGACAATGGAGACTCACCCAAACAATCTCTTGTACCACCTAAACCACCCAATATACCTGTGAACCAAAAGAACAAACCTCTGAGTGTTGAGCTCAAGAAGGAGGTATTGTGAGCTCTGATGCTGCATATGCCATGACCAATATGGATGTGCCAGGACACTTGACTGGCAACAAGGACCCTAGGAATGTGCCAAAGGGGCTGATGAATGGGTCAGAGAGCAAGCGCAAAGGGTCTGAGTAACAGGTTAAAAAATACTCACCTGGCAATACTTGAGATAACCCAAGCAACTCAGGCAGTGATGGAGTGACTGCACCACACAGCTCCAACAATGGTCTACAATGCCCTATATGCAGGCACACTTGCCACATGGATTATCTAAGGCCACCATGTCAAGATAGAGGGCTAGGAGGTCAGATAGGCAGGCAGGTCAACCAGATTGAAACAGGACCTATCGAGAGTGATCAGGACTACAGGAATGATGGGGACAGCACCCACATGACCTGGATAGCATGTTGTATGGATGGCACAACAAGCAGAGCACACCATGACTCAACCTGAGTCAAAACGGGTCTACTAGCTGAAACAGAAGAAAATCAGCATGAACAGTATGGACAGTGCAAAGCACATGTACCAGTACCACCTGACAGGCCAGGGAAGGTCCTACAACATCCTACTGGACACCTGAACCCACTGCACCAATGTGAAAAGCTAAAGATTGTGACCTAGAAATGTCAGCCAAAAGATGTACATACTGAGTCAGATGCCCACATAAAGGCCATATCGGGCATATTATAGCATCAGAACAGGCTGTACATGATGTACAGGACCCAGAGGGAGCAATCTGGGAGCACAAAACGTAAGTACGAAGTGTTGAAATTGATTGAAGACAGATTATGCATATAGAAGCCAGAGTGGACGACCACAAGCCACAACTTACCATATATGGTAACCACTCAGTGCAGTGACACAGATCCATTGAGACTGACATGGACTCATCACAGATACATCAATGGACCTCACAGATGGTAAAATATATTATATTGAAGCTACAGGATATATTTCTGCACATAAATGATGCTGAGGAGTTGAAACCAGGCATACAGGCAAGTCATGCACTATCCAAGGCATGATTACCATATTAGGAAACCACTCAAGCACACTTGAACACAGACTGCCAGACTACTCACAGATTCAGCAACTACATACACTTTCAATCAGGTATTCGTACTTTTAATTTACCTATTACTTTACTTCAGACTGTTCAATTTCACTATGGAAATGGACACTAAATACATCAAGGGGATGATCAATAATCCCAACCTCCAGCCCAATGTGATCATCAACCAGTGAATTGTGAGTATTCTTTTGTTTAGTTTCTGTCTTGTTCATATTCTAGCCACCTGTCACTCCAGTGCAGATGGTCTTTCCCATTGCCCCACATCCAATGGTGATTCACCTGAGGACAACAATTTTGAAGATTGGTTAGATGCTTCTGGTGGCCCCTTCTTGTCAACAATGTCAAGTGATACATCCGTATCTGTCACAAGTGTCAAATATGGCAGACACAGAAGCTACACATTTCACCTACCATATCTGTCATCAGCAGCCTCTTCCACAAGGTCCACATCAACATGATAGTGATGCCTTGATCCAGTGGCTACCAGTTCATCATCTAGGCCCAGTGTGCTCTAACAGCATATCTGGAGTGGTGAATGCTGTGATCTGAAAACATGGCCACCATCACATCTTGTTATGAACTGCGTGCAACTAATTTTATTCTCTACACTCTTTTCATCACTTTCCTTACTCCTCACACTCCTTTCGTCACGTGACCTCCATGAGGCCAATCACATGACCAGTCATGTGATACGTCCAGACCCTCGACGTCATCAATGACATCATAGCCTCTAGAGTTACATGATGACAACCCCTAGATTACCCTAACCCTTATCTCTATTGGATCTCCACAGCAATCCTGCCACCTCCTAGATCTCCCGATCCGATCTAATCTCCTTCCATGTATCACATCCTGTTTATCTAGATTCCATCTCTGCAGATCTCAGATCCAGATCTCAGGGTTCGCCTCACGGCAGCCTTGCTCTCTTCATCTCCATCCGCACTTCCATTCTCTAACCACGGTCATTACCATCCTTCCTTATGTAGCATAGTCTTATCTATTAGTTACCATGTATAGTAGTGTACTGCTTGGTCTGTGCGCAAGCCTGTACAATATATAAGGCAGCAGTCCCAGCTGGCTAAACCCCAGCTTTGACCACTTGTCTAGTTCACCCTTCGTTGGCCCCTGGGACTTGGGTTAAAACCTTGTCTGCTAAGGGTTCTCCTCCGATCAGCTATACTGGCACTTGTAGCTCCCCTGCCAGGGTTACGGCATTCCATTCTCTGCCGGCTAGCCTCGTTATTGGCTGAAGGTTTGGTTGTTTCTTCCGGCCAAAGGGTCTTCCTGTTCCCTTCGATGGCTGCTTGATGCAGTCATAACACATCTTTTATCTTCAAGAATATTCTTTGTCATTGGGGAGCTGTATCCAAGCTCATTACTGACAATGGTTCTGCTTTTATACAGGCCATTGAGTTCTTGTCCATCTGGTATGGTATTAATCATATCTGCATCTCTCCCTACAACTCCCAGGTAAATGGAGTGGTCAAGTGATGTCATTACAATGTCTGGGAGGCCATTGTCAAAAGTTCCCAGAAAGGGGAGGTGTGTTGGCTAGCCACTGCCCACTCAGTGTTTTGGATGGAGCATGTTATGGTCATGGAGTCAACAGGGCTTTTGCCCTATTTTATAGTACACAGCATCAAGCCTTTATTCTCTTTTGATCTTGCAAAGGTGACATTCCTCTTACCTGTGCTGGATGTTAACCTTCTCCCCATGTCCACCCTGATCACTTGGTGAGCTCACCAGCTCCAGAAGCATTAGGAGGACATAGATCATATCCATGACCATGTCCTCGCCACCCAGTATGCATCTATCAAGCAATTCAAGATGCAGTTCAAGAACCAGATCTGGGAACAATCATTCCATCTGGGCAAACTGGTCCACAATATATGAGTCAAGAAGGAGCTGAACTAAAAGACGAAGCCACAGTACCTTGATCCAATGGTAGTCCTTTGCTGGACTGCTAAAGGGTTGTACCTATTGGCCAAGTCAGATGGACCAGTATCAAAGCTTAGATATGTGGCCTTCCAGCTATTTCCATACCACCCAAGAGGCAAGATATCCATCCCGATAATGGATCTAACTGGACTCAACAGGGTAGTGACAAAGAAAAATAGTTGGACTTAGACTTGTTTTTATTTTATTATCATTGCTAAATATACATACATTTTACCCTGGGTTTCATCCAGTGATCTTATATCCAAACAATCGTCACTGAATTGAAAAAAATAGACAATCATATGATAGATATCATATGTCCCTCTTTTCTTGCTCTCATTGTCCATCTAACAAAAATAAAAATAGAAAATATATGAAAAACACAAGTTATAAAAACATATCCATATCTATATCTGTTTCCCTCTTGGTCTCCTGCTAAATCTATAGATATTCATTTTCTTGTGTGCATAGAGACCAGGTGCATGTTTTGACTTTTGTTTAGAATCTGGTCATATCCAGTATCTGGGTCTATCCATGTAGAGGTAGAAGTGAAAGCAGTCAATGAAAACAAGTCAGGTGGTATCCCACACTGATCTTATCTTATCTGCATTGATTTTTGTTATCTCTGTCTTATCTTATCTTGGACTTATCAGTTTCTTTTATCACTCAGGGATGGTATCTGGTTTAGAACACAGATATAGGGATCAAAAATATATAATTACAAGATGAAGAGGAGAAGACTATCTATGGTGACCTGCTATCTACCACCTGCCCAAGGCTGCTTTTACCACTGCCAACTTGCCCCACACCTCATTGAAGACAGTCACCACCTTCTGGACTTGGGCCACTGCTTCCTGGACTCAGGCCCTGGCCTCTTATATTTGAGCTCATGTGTGGATCAACTTGTGTTCCAAGAGGGCAAGAGTCCTAAAACCTGCTTGGCATACCTCTGGATCAACATTGCCAGCACATAGTTGCCACTCCATATTGGAGGGCCCCAGTTTGTCACTCCTCCTGTCTTTATGCTCACTATTGGTTAATTCAATCATCCACATTGGGACCTGGTTTTGACAAGGGTGGTTAATGGGTTCTGGAAAAGGGTTATTCATGTGTGTTGTAAGTATGTAGAAATCATGTACCTTGGGCCTTACCCTTGCCCTTCTGGTCCTTCAATTTGCCTGCCTCATCTGTTATCTTTTCCCTGGCCTTTGTTGTGTGGCCACTGAACTTCTTGCAGTAGGATTTGAGGTGGGCACACCTCTTGCAGGTGCAGCCTTCTAGTCCATGATACTTGTTGTTTGACCAGGTGCACAGCCCACATGGATTATCATGGATGACCAAATGGGACCATGTGTTGGTCTTCTTGGACAGCCGGGCATGTCTATTGTCCTGTTCCTCTTCATTATTGTCCATAGGCAGTTGCTGCTGCTAGGGGACTTTCAGCACCATTCATACAGGCAAAGCACTACTATCAAGTCTGGGTCCTCTGAAGTCAAGTCTGATCAGAGGTCTGAAGGTTAGTGCATGAAGTTTGTTGGAGGACAAACAGAGGACAGAGTGGGAAAGGGATACCTAGGAGGATTTTGGCACAGAACTTATGTGTTGTGCCCTTGCCAAGATTCGGTCCTCATATTTCATAGGAAGGGAGAAGGGAGAGAAGGAGAGAGAGGGAGAGAGAGAGACCAGACAAGGATCTGGAGGAAACTAGTTTGATATTTGTACTGGAATACAAAATGGAGTACAGAAAACTTATATACTAAAGTCTGGTTCAGAGTTTGGATGGAGGAATAGAGGAACACATGGAAAGGTACATCAGGTAAAGAAGAGGTATATGGTAAGGGGTAGCATACATAGTCATATAGTGTGGCAAAGGGTCTGAGGTAGAAATGAAGGATCAAGGGTAAAATGAAGGGTCAAGGGAAGACAAGGGGAATACTAAATATAGTAAGTAAGGAAGTTCAAGAGAACAGAGTGAAGTCCAGGTACAGAGGTACAAAGTCTAGGTTGTGGAGGTTCAGAGATGGGGTAAGGAGTTCAGAGTGACAGAGTTCAGAATGGATATGATAACTACTACATACCTTGGCACACCTCACCAGTATTTCCACAACCACTATTTGCTGCCTCCATTCCAACTCAGGGTGCATCTCTACATCCAACATTGGATCTGGATCTGGATAATCTCTGGGTACTGTGGCTGTCTGGGCTCATTCAGCCTTTTCCTGGGCCTGCTGTGCTGCAGCCCATTGTTTGTTATCCTGTCATTTCTGGCAGTCTGCCACTTCCACCTTTCACCAGCTGGCAATCTTGTTTCTCTCCTTGATTTTCTCACTGACCCTGATGTCCAGGATTGCCTCAATGACACACTGTTGGGCATCTTGGAGGCAGCTGTGGGTATAGGCCTGTCATGGATGAGCAGATAGAGCAGCAGTCAGGACAAGGGAATGTACCAAGGTTGTGTGCCACTTCTTCACCCACATTGACTTTTTCTTCTCTAGCTCTTCTTTGTCATCCAGTACAGTTTTTGTGACAACCACAATCCTTTCACTGGCCACTTAAAGATTGGTGTGAGCAATTGACTGTGGGGTGTCCTTGGCAGGTGCTTGCATAAACATGAGAATGGCATCAAAGTCAGACATAGCATGGCAAAGGGAGTAGAGATGAGCAAGAGTAGTGGTGATTGGATAGAGAAAGAATGTTGTGGTTCGTTACATGACATGGTGGATACTTAGCATGATTTGCTTGTGTTGTGCTGACTATTGTTTGACTTCTGAGGTATGTTGTTTCCATGATCATGTGCCTGACTAGGAACAGTCAGCATCTAAGTCCCTTGTGGATGTAGGAGCCTGTAGCTTCCTACAGTTGTAGATCACTCTTTTTAGCTTGTCCATGTGTTCATCAAGCCTCCCATTTGTGTCTTGTGTCCCTCTGTACCATCTTGAGGTCAGTCCATTTTATTTCTTGTTCACCTGTTTATCCAATTTATTTATCCAGTCCTGGACTTGTATGTATCCATTTGATCTGGTCCAGTTCTGTCTAGTGGAATGCTTATTTATATCTGTTGTTTGCTGGTTTCACCATCTATTTAGTTCTCATTGGACCTTTGACTATGATATCTTGCTTTTCTTGACACCTCACTACTTATGTAGATTTAATTGTCCCTTCATAGGGCCTCACACATAACCATAGATACAAAGTCCAGGGAAATGCCCTGGATTATAAAAGTATTGTATTGAGATCTTGAATCTCATCAGTTTGCTTCCCACTGGTCTCCTCCTATTGTTCAAAGTCCCTCTCCTCATCATTGAGATCATCCTTAACACTATTTTCCTCATTATTGTCAGTATCTGGGTCCTTGTCCTTGACCCCTTGTTGTATCCAGCCCTTGTCCTTGGCTGGGTTTTTCCCTTATCATCATCAATCTCACTCATCATCATCAATTTCCTTTCCATCATTGTCAGTTTCCTGTGTCTTTGTCATTTCCCTTTGTCTTTATCAGGTTCTTGTGTCTTTGATCCCTTTAATACTCAATTCAGTCCCATCTGTGACCACATCCATGTGGACCAAGTCCTCATTATTAACCAGGATATTTGGTTCCTGCCCAGAACATCATCTGGATTCATCCCTTCCTGCTCTTGTGCACTGAGGTCAGTCCCAGCTATCCATTCTCAACACTAAACCCTACAGGACCCCTTGGAACAAGAATACTTGACCACCACTCACATCACCCCACACACCCTTTCTATCTTTCAGTGATTCAAGCTTTGAAGGAAGTGGAGAACACTCACTGAGACCAAGAAAGAAGAAGCACTAGAAGTACAGTAAGAGGAATTCTTAGAAGAGAAAGAAGAAAACTTCGGGATATGGGAATCTCTCCCATTTTTTATGATGGATTGCCTGATTCCTGCTCATTCTACAGATTTTTGTGACAGAAGGAATTGCTTACCTTGATTCTGAAGGAGTATGTTAAGTCTGGTCGGAGGTCCAAGGGTTAGTGTATGAAGTTCATCAGAGAATGAACAAAGGTCAGAGTAACAGGAAGGTACCTAGGAGGACTATGGCACAGGACTTATGTGTTGTGCCCTTACCAAGGTTCTGTCCTCATATTTCATAGAAGGGAGGGAGGAGAGTGAGGAAGTGAGAGAGAGACTGAATGGGGATCTGAAGAAAACTAATGCAATATTCATACTAAGGTACAAAGACAGAGTACAGAGGGTTTATATACTAAAGTCCAATTGGAATTTGGATGGAAGAATGGAGGAACACATGGGTAAGGTACATCAGGTAAAGGAAAGCATATGGAAACAGAGAACATATGTAGGGGGAGGCATATGGTATGGTGAAGGGTTTACAGTAAAAATAAAGGGTCGAGAAAGGAATGAAGGGTTGAAGGGGAACAAGGGAAATACTAAATATAGTAAGTATGAAAGTTTAAAGGGAAGAAGTGAAGTCTGGGTACAGAGGTACAAAGTCCAGGGTATGGAGTACTGGAGAAGTGATGAGGAGGACAGGGACAGAGTTCAGAGCAGATATGACAGTGCCCCCTGTTAAGGCCAAGCCCTCAAGGCTGGCTAGATTTGGACTGGAGAAGAGACTAGATAGGGATCATGTGACATCCATGTGTCAGAGTTTGAAATGGCCCATAAGTCACGTCTTGTGTAGCACAGTCTTGTCTTCTATCCATGATCTATGACCATCACACCCCACTACCCATCCATGCCCACCCCTACCCCCCTGGATAGTGAAATCACAGCCCTTGTGGCCCAGCTCCAAGGCATGCAATGCTGCCATGAGGAAAAAAGAGTCATAAAAAAATGTCATACCAGAGAAGAGGCGGAATGGGTTGCATATGAAGAGTGCAAATGCAAGGAGCAGGAGAAGGTTGAGTGCAAGCACACAGAGCACAGGAAAGCAGTAGAGGAACCTGCCAAGGTAATCCAGGAGAAGTACCTCAAGAAGGTGCAGAAAGACCAGAAGGAGGCTCATGCAAAGGAAAAGGGGAAGGCGAGAGCAATGGGTCAGAACCAGGTGTGTGCCTCCCCTCATTGGATATTAGACAAGGCTGACAGAGGTCCACAGGATAACACAATTGAGTTCCCCAGCAAGAAAGAGGGGAATGAAGGCAGACCATTGGTATCAACTTGGGCCCCAAAGTGGAGGTGTGAGGCCACCAACTCTGGGTGGACCCCATGCATGCAGTGCATGCAGTGGGGTAAAGAGTGTCAGCCCCTGCAACAGGGGTCGAAGAGGAGGTCCTGCTATATGTGCATGTGTGGCCATCTCATCTGCAAATGATAGGAGGCCCTGGAGGTAGATGAGGAGGTGGACAAGAAGGTATGAGAAAGAACACCTGGCACCTTGCAAGAAGGCCCAGATGGAGGTCATAATCCCAGCTCCCCCCTACCCTACCCCAGGTGCCCTCATAGCCCTTCTTACAAAGGCCATGGGGTTACTTGGCCTCATCTCCAGGAGCTTTACACCCCTGTGAGAGGAAGTGGCCAGGGTTTGGGAGTAGCTGAGGATGCTCTGAGAGAAGGTTGTGGGGGTATTGGCAAGGGGTCATGGATATGAGGAGGTGGGGATGCAGACGAGAGTGGACCCAGAGATAGAGAGGGTGGAGATGGAGGTCCAGACAGAGGGAGCAGAGAGAATGCAGGAGGCAGAGGTGGAGGCAGAGGTGGGGATGGGGACAGAGGAGGGTCCAGAGAAACTGGGGGCCCTGTAGATAGAAGTGTTTTCATTTTGTCTTTTTCTTTTAAAATGAGTGAAGTCCAAATTGGAACAGGGAGTGAATAAGAAAAGGAAAGGAAAGAAATAAAAATGAAGTAAGTACTTAGGAAGGAAGAGGTCTGGACTTGTCAGAGTACTTTCAATGGAAGTCTGTAACTAAGTCTGAAGCATGACCTAATTCCATAGCTAGTAGCCAGGAGGTCTCGTCATCAGTTCCCTCGTACCCAAGCCAATGCACCAAGTACAGGAGTTGGCAGTGACACCTTCTCCAATTGACCTTGGAGTCTAGGATCTCTGCAATCTCATACTTGGGTTCTCCATCAATCTTGATCAAAGGTGATAAAGGTTGGACTCAATTTGGAATGGAGTTTGGAGTACAGGGTTCTAACTGCGAGATGTGGAAAACTGGGTGTATGGATTTCATAGAGTCAGGTAAATGTAGGGTAAATGAATGTGAACCAGGCTTAGCAATGATAGTGAAAGGTCCTAAGTATTTTTCAGAGAGTTTCTTGGAGGGTCTAGTAAATCAGAGGTATTTCACTTTGAGGTATACCTGATCTCTGATAATGAATTTCAGAGCCAGAGACCATCTCATGTCCACTGGTCCTTGGTAGTGTTTTTGCACTTCCAGCATCTCTGATTGGAGGAACTTGTGGAGTTGGTCCAAGTCCATGACATAGGACTAGGCTGCAGAGGAGGTGAGGGTGGTATTGGAGTGGACAGAGAGGTTTATATGATAGCCCTTATTAGCAAAGAAGGGGGATATGCTAGTGGTAGCACTAGGTGTATTGTTATAGGAGAATTCCATGAGCAGAAGGAGTTCCGACCAGTTGTCTTGCTAGTAGTTGCAGTAGATCTGGAGATATTGCTCGAGGGTCTGGTTAGTGCATTCTGTCTAACTATCTCCTTTGGGGTGGTATCCCAAAGTGAAGTGTAAGTGCATATTGAGAGCTTTACCTAGAGACTAGAAGTGTGATATAAACTCAGAGCCCCAGTCAGAGGTGACATGGGAGGGGGCTCTGTGTTTCAAGAAGACATGAAGAAGGAACAACTTGGCTAGCTCAGTGGAGGCGATGGTGTTGTGTGTCAGGATGAAGATTACTTGCTTTGATAATCAATCAACAATGATGAGGATGGCTGTGAAGCCAGAGAAAGGCAGGAGCTGCTCAATGAAATCCATGGATATGGAGGTCCATGGTTTCTCCAGAACCAGAAGCTGCTTGAGGAGTCCATACAGGTGATATCAGGGAACCTTGGCTTGGGAACATGTCATACAAGAGGATATATAATCCTTGATGAAAGTCCGAATGCCCAGCCAGGTGTACTCATGATGAATGAGTTTCAGGATACAGTTCTGGCTGAAGTGGCCTGCAGTAGGGTGGTTGTGGAAAGTCTGGAGAAGTCAGAGTCAGAGATCAGCAGCATTGGAGATGTAGATGTGTTTGTCCCTTAGGAGGAAGCCTTCAGGGCTTATGGACCATCTGGGGTTGTCTAATGACTCAGAGAAGAGCAGGGGTGATACAACTGGGTCAGCGGGGAGGGAGGACAGGATATCAGAGCAGACTTGTTTGATGTCAAGTAGGACAGAGGCCTGGAGTAATGGAGTTTCTAGGAGCATGGCTCACAAGGACATCATGAGTTGCTTTAAAGTGAAGATGGGCTGGAGGTTGTTGGGGTTGACACAAGTGAAGTCCCTATCCCCCTCTTTAGGGTAGATGTCCCAGTATCTAGTCAGTGCATTAGGTTTAGCTCTGAGCTTACCAGGGTGATATTGGACTGCCATATTGAACTGGCAGAGGAACTCTGACCATCAGGCCTGGCAGCACATCAGGAGTTTCATAGAGGAGAAATACTCCAAATTCTTATGGTCCATAACTATGTCGACAGGATATGTGGAGCCCTCTAGGAAATGTTACCAGGAGGTGAATGCCTCGAAGATCACCAGCAACTCCTCATCATGTGTCATAGTTCAACTCTGCTATAGAGAGCATATGGGAGTAGAATGTGATGGGATGGAGTTCATTGTCAGAGGTGATGGAAAGGATGCTGGCAATGGTGTAGTTGGAGGCATCAGTCTCAACCATCATCAGAGTGTCAGGGTCCCAGTGTGTGAGCACTGGAGCTGTAGTAAACACATTCTTGAGACATTGGAAGAATTTATAACAATCTTCAGAGAAGTTCCA
>JBBPTJ010000078.1:0-26344 GCA_038094035.1 Pulveroboletus aff. ridleyi
AAAATGCATCTTTTGAAATGACAAATACATGTACATTTATCTTGCCATCTCACACAGTAAGGAGACTTTGTTGTCAGCTTCATTCATGGATGTAACAATCAATTTACCCAGACTATCGAGCTTTGTACATGTATAATCCAGGCTATATTCTTCATTGGTGTTGAAATCATGCCAGGTGCTGATGCAAACACAATGTGCTAGCTCAGCCTATTCTGCAGAGTGCTTTCCTATATCTGAGAGCCTACTGCAAGATGCCAGGCTGCAACCATAAGTTATATACATGATTGCCATGTCACCATACATGAGAGAGTCATTATCCAGTTTAAGGTTGAAGTGACCTTGTAAAACATACTTTAGGCTATTCTTGGTAGTGTTTTTCCATTTGGGTTTTGTGGCAGACCACAGCCATATTGTTTTTCAATCATGTGATCACATCTGTGTGCTCACCCTGCCACTTACCACTTACATCTCTTAGGACTCACCTCTGTTATATCATGACACAGGTTATCTCCCAGAATCTTGAACTATATTATTTTTCAATGACAAAGCATCCACATGAGTCAACAAAGGGGGTAGGTTCAGCCATTTATTAGCTTGCTAGCTAACTAAACTGCATTAAAGGAGGATCATGATCACACTAGGGATACAAATACAAAAAATCAAAGAAAATAATAAGTGACTCTATAAGTGTATTTCTACAGGATTAAACTCTCTTTTGATTTTTTCTATCAGGCTATCCAAGAAAGCAGAGGATTTGAGGCTAAGAAATAGAGAATATAAGAGAAAATCAAGGTGAGTTATTTGATGAGACCTATAGGTTCCAAATGCTCATCCCTGTATTAAATTTTCAATTTCCAAGTGTACAATGCCACCACAGCCAACTCCATTGGCAAATCATTGTTATCAGGTCTGGGGATTTAGACAGCCACTGCTACCACCAACAAGGATTCCCTGCCAGCCCAAGAGATGGGGCTTAGACAGCCACCATGGGGGCCTCTCAGGACACATGACATCACACTCAATCACTTCCCACCCTTATCTGGGTGATAAGCTGTGTTTTCTGAACCCACTACTCTCTGCAGAGTTGCAACAGAGGTATGGTTAATTTTCTGAAAATGATTCTCATATCTAATGCTCCTATAGTACAAACATATGCCCAAAATCACCTGTGCAGAGGATATGTTTGAGCTCTGAGGTTCAAACAGAGCTGTATCACTCTTCAGAGGAAAAAGAGCTAACTTTGAAGCTATTTCTCAAGACTAAGAAGCTTGACTGATACAAGATGGAAACAGGTGGGTTAAGCAGAGAGCTTTGCAAGATGCTGCAAAGGGAAGAGGCCATGCAAAACATAGCAATGAAGGCAGAGAAAAGGCAGTGAGATGCTGAGAAAGAGTTGAGGTATGCAAGAGAGAAGGTCATTATGGCACATTTGTGCCATAAAGAAGTTGTGATTCAACTGGAGGCCAAGCAAAAGAAGATGCAAGAGGTCAATGTGGAAAGATAGAGGCTATCAGAGAAGGTTAAGGAGATTGTTTGCCAACTGGAGAATGATCACAATTGTGTTATGTAAGTGAACTATGAGTTCAACACAAATTTGATGTGGCTAATGCAGGGTTGATCACAAATGCTTCAACATCTTGTGAGAATTCAACATCTCTTGTTTCAGTATGTATTTCCTGATACTATGTACTATGAATAGGGCCTTTTCTGTCACTGCTTGGTGTGAGCACCACTCTGATGTGCATTCATGGACTAGTGCTGGGATATAACACAACCCCCAAGATGCAGTGAAGGACTGGATCTTGAAGAAACACAGTGTCCTATATGCTGGCATTCTCACTCAAGGGTTCAGATTATATGGAACATATGGGACAATTTTGAGAGATCAAGGAATAGTACACCATTCTACTGCAGTATTCTTCAAAATGGAAGTGTCAAGAGCCTGATTGACATACTGAAGGCATCTGTTGGTCAGTTAATAGAGATAGATACTGATGATAAGAGAGTTCAGGGGTGGACAGGGATATATGGAAATGATTACCTCCAAAGAAAATGGCAAGTAAAATACTGATACAGTATTTAACTTACTTATATTTTTCAGTTAATACACAGGTCTTTGGGACCTCTTCCAATCTTGTTTCTAGCAATGGCTGTCAAAGCAACTGCATAATCTGGTGCTTGAGGCAGGATTTCCAGTATAGTTGATAATCATATAGCTCAGTATACAATGATCAGTTATGTGCTTAGCAAGGTCCAATGAAAGCTTTGAATCCTTTCCTCTTTGGCTATCATATTTAAGACAAGCAGTATCTTCTACAATAGCTAGCTAACTTAGATCTTTTGTCTTTTCTCTCTAAGAATAGCTCTTATACTGTTATCTCTCACTCTTCTCAAAGAGCAGCTGTGACAAATATGATATGTGAGCATCATAACAGTGATCTCATGATCTTACCAGTTGAAACATTATATAAGTGAAATTACATATGTATGTGATAAGTATGTAATCACTAGTTTATAGCCAGTCACAGTTAGTTACAGTCAGTCATATGGTCAGTCACAAGTCACTCATAGTCAGTCACAGTTGGTTATGGTCAGTTGTATGGTCAGTCACAACCAGTTGCAGTCAGTCATACAGTAATTAGTCATATGGTTAGTCCTAGTCAGTCACATGGGTTAGTCCTGGTCAGTTACAGTTAGTCATCAGTCATGGTCAGCCACATAGTTAGTTATAGCTAGGACAACATACATACCACTTTCAGATCTTCTTCAAGCAGCACTGTTGCCTGCAACCAAATCTACTTCTGAGCAAGGCAGATTACTAATTTTGTGGTAATGCTGTCATAATGCAAATTGGAGAGGTGGCTTCTGTGGTGAATATGAGAGGTAGGGACTCTGCAGTTGCTGATTATACTACATATAATGCACTCATAAGTCCACCTGAATATCTGAGAAGACTTTTACTTATGAGATAGTGCAGCTTCATTTGTCATGTTAGCAGACTGACAGGAACTCAGCAACTTCCATGGTCGCTCACCTTGATAAAACCACTAAGCAATTGTATTAGTCATCATATTAGTCGGTTGCAGGCTCATCATATCATGTCCTAGGGCTATAGGGCTGTAGGGTTGTTGTTTAATATGAGGCACTAGTACTGTAAATATTGTTATTATGATGAAAGTCAATGGCTTATGGCAATCTATGAAGTTCGTGAGCATGAGGGAATCGGTGCAGGGAATCGGTGCTACAAATACCTGTTGCTCTATCATGATGGACTAGTATCATGATATAGGCATGAGGCTACATGCAGTGGAGGTGACTGTTCAAACGTTCAATGGGGGCATTCTCATGAATCATCACTGCCAAAATACATCACAATATTCTTTGTTGTAGCTAGCCTCAAGACTTGGACTTCCTCTTCCCAGCAACCATCTCCATCTCCTGGTGCCTAGCACTAGAAGTGTACTTGAGGCGTATCATGACAATGTCATTAACTAGCCAACAATTGCTATAGTTTTCGAGGTCAGGAAACATCTCCAGGGCCTATGAAGCAATATTCACTATATAACTGAGTGTGAAATAACGAAGAAGCCTACCTTATCATGCACAAGCTTGATGAGAGTGGAATTCTGCGCTGAGGCACATTTGGTGATGTTGAGGTGCTTGTTGATGAGACAGTGGGAGAACTTCTTCATAGCAAACATGAGTGATCTCTGCAAAAACTGATGGCTCGACCTACCTTGAATTTGACGAAGGTTTTATGATTCCAATCAAGGGTAATTTCAAGGTTATAACCTCCTCACCCTGGTTGGCCTGGCTCTTCTGGAGGTTTGGGGATTTTTGAATCCTCAGAGAGCATGCTCGTTGTATTATCATTGTCATCAGAAGACTCCGATGCATGGACTGACTCCTCCAAACTTGACAGTGTAGAGGTGTGTTGAGCTTAGTGATTACGCACTCTCAACATGACTGATTACTACACTAATCGTGACTGACCACTACTGTCAGTCATGTCAGTCATGTTAGTACTTATTATTGTTTGTTGTTATGTGTACACACACGTAGTACAACCTGCGAGTTCCATGTCCAGACTCTTTAGTCTTTGACATTGGAGTCCAGGTATGTGCCTATTAGCCGCACTAATATAAGTCTTTGACATTGGACTCCAGCTGCCCGACTCAGCTGCTTAACAAGGTGAGACTGGGACAATGAGCATAAGGATACTTGCTAGGGGTGATAGTCTTCTTCCGATATGGAGATGACCTTTCCTGCTTTAACACTTCACGTACCTGTCACGACAGTCATATGCTGAAACAGCCTGCTTCACAGCTCACGTGGGTTCCATTTACACCCTTGCAATATCTCGTGATGGTGAGATCCTGGCTGGCAGTGGTGAGTGTGACACTGTACGACAGATCAACCTAAATGGATGGTTTGTCAGGTTCAGAAGGTGTAAAGCTCTGGAACCTACATATGCGCAAGGAGATTGGGTACTCTGGGACTAACCAAGATCTATGCGGGGCTGTTACTTGCATAATGTGGATCAAACCAAAGCACAGAGCAATGGAGGTGCTCTGCTATGGTACGAGCTTAGGATACCTCGTATGCATTCAACCGAACCCTGTAAATGTAAGATATCAATAAATGCTCATTGCGTCCACCTGATAATACACAGAAAAACTATCAGGAGGTCTGTGCCAGGAGACTCGGAGCCAGGTACGAAATTACTTGTCTGGCTTGGGATACACTATGGTCAGAAGGAGGTGCCCATATTGTGATTGGGATGTGCGATAGTATCGTGCAGGTTTTGCTCCTTAATGCCAACTCTCAGCTTCAGCCTGTCTTTGCAGGACGACTTAATAGTACCATGCCAAAGTCTGTTGCATTCGTGGACCACGAAATTTTTATCTTTGGTCTATTTGATGGGAATGTGTAAGCGGCCTCTATGCATACTATTATTACCCATACTCACCTGAATTCAGCATCCAGATGAAGATTGCCGATGGCAGCATCTTGGGCAAGCACCGCTGCAACTCCGTCATGTACGTTTGTTCTGTATGATTGATGTTCCTATCCGAATTGCAATCCATAGTGGCTATGCAGCCGTCAGCCCCAGAAAATGTCTCCTTGTTATCGACAATGCAGCCAATGGCTTTACCTTGTATCATCTGGACTGCGTTGCCTCATATAAAGCTCTCCTTATTGACCTCTCATATTGACCTCCCATATTGACATACAGGTTCATGATGTTGATGGACGACACTGTCTGGCTTCTGGGGCACAACACATTGCCATGCAAACTCAGCTGAGGATTTCATGTTTGCCTTCTAGAAGTCCTTCACCACAGAATGAGCAAATGATTTTGCTTGCAGGAGTGACCTGAGATAATGCCAACCCTCCCCCCCACTGTAACTAATGCCCCAGTCAGAGTATCTGCATGGGTGTCCATCATGACAAACACATCACAGGGAGCTTGGACTGTATGGACTGATCTATGAAGTCACATCCATCTTCCATCTGTTTCATTGTCTTCAGTTGTATGTTCAGCTTCATATGTAAATCGACCATCTTTAGCTGCATGGGACCACCGTCTCATTAGGTGAAAGGCACTTATGTTTTCTGGCAACACAATGTAGTGATGGCTGAACTCAAGCCTCAAGGATTCAGCCAGGAGGGTCTCAAAGCTTGTGGAAAGGCTCATGTTGACAATCAACAGCAGCCAGGTCAGCTTTGCTTGCTTTCTGCCCCTGTAACTGATGAAATTGTACTGAAAAATTGAGGTGCAGATGCAGCAGTCTTGTCAGGCATTGTCCGATTAAGAAACAAATGCTAAGAAGACAACTCACTGGAAGTCCACCCATCAACACAGTTTCTCTTCACTCCTCTAGCATCTTGCATCACAAAGGATACACATCTGAATATGCTTTGCAGCATGACAGTCCTGAAGTACAGGCAGGCTCTACTGTTCTGTGTCCTTTGTGTTAAATAGCTGAATTGGGCAGCTGGAGTCCGATGTCAGAGACTATTGATTGATGTAGCTAAATGTGCACATACCTGGAGTCTGATGTCAGAGACTAAGGAGTCCTGTCAGGACATGGGACTCGTGGGTTCTACTACTCTAATGTGTAACAACAATAAACAATAATAAGTCACACCACACTGTGGCTTACATGTGCGCAATCACCAAGCTCAACACTTTGCTCACACATGTACACACCACAATCACCACATGCATTGACTTTCCTGTGGACTGTGTCATCACAGAAAGAGCAGTACTCCTTGACAACCATGACAGGCTTTTCTATTTCACCAGCATGATCTGCATCATCAAACCATCACCATCGATGTCCATGATAGCTGGCTCTGCCACCGCTGTGTTCCCCAACTGTGCCTCTGACATGCTGTTGTTGTCATTTCACATGATGCAGACCACCAAGCAGCCATCCGAGGTGCTTGACAAGTTTACATGCTGTGATCTTGAAGCAGCTGCTGGAACATGAAACGAAGCCACACCACTTAAGCTTAATTTAAATTTAGGCACATTTTGTGAACAGACATGTGGTATGTGACAAGATGTTAACCAGGGCCTGTGTTAAACAGTTGATATCAAGCAACTGGAGTCCGATGTCAAAGACTAATATTAGTGCAGCTAATAGGCACATACCTGGAGTCCAATGTCAAAGACTAATGAGTCCGGACATGGAACTCGCAGGTTGTACTACATGTGTGTACACATAACAATAAACAACAATAAGTACTAACATGACTGACATGACTGACCAGTAGTGGTCAGTTACAATTAGTGTAGTAGTCAGTCATGTAGAGAGTGCGTAATCACTAAGCTCAACAGATTGGTGGAAATGTTAAAGCAGGAAAACTCAGAGGAAAAATCTGGCCAGACCAGGACTCGAACCCAGGACTACCCACTAGTACTGGGATCGTCTTAACCACTAGACTACCCGGCCTTGTCACTGTCTGAGATGTGTGGCTTAGAATCCAACATTGCCTTGCTCCTGAAAATGTGATGAATTTTGCATGGCTCAAAGGATGGTGTAACATCATCACACTGTTCCTAATGGCAAAAAAAGCAATCAGAAGCAAATGATAGCTGACAAGATGAGGTGGTGCATCAGATGCCATCCTCTAATGAAAGACCAAGAATGGGAGGAATGACATCAGTCAGAGATATTGGCTGTCATATTTGATCAGCAGTGAATGTGGATGCCCCTTGGGATTAGTGCCAGGGCCTTTGGACAACAATGGGACACAGAACATTGTGTAACCTCTTCATGCAGGAGATGGATGGAATCATGATGTCCGAGGCACATGAACATCTTCCGACTGCCTTAGGAGTTACGACCCATGTGTGTAGGGAGAGATCCTTACAAGCATGGATAGCACTCCAGATGAGATGCTGGAGTTAACTGTCAAACAGGCATTTGAGCAGTTAGTTCCTCAAGCCTGCAGAGAAAGAGCTAACTCACGAAGACATGATGAAGAGATGGCTTGAAGAGCAGAGCTGTCCACCCGTCCTTTCAGTGTTGCCTGCTGTAGATGTGTTGGTCTTCTTGTGTAGTGACATCTCTGGAGCTGTAGCTGGATGATCATCATTCGACATCACTTTGCATATCAGGTGGCATATATGGTGGATTTGGCACTGGTATACTAGTATCAGATTGAGCTGCTACTGTGTTGTGTGAAGTTAATTGACTTGCACACTGTTTCTGTGAAGGCAGGAGGTTTCACCTGTGAAGGGCTGTCTTTTTTGAGTGCACATTTTCCCTTTGCCAAGACCTCATGTTGGGGAGCAGCTGCAGTGCAGGAATGGCACCTACCCAGGAAGCTTGAGATTCATTTGATGATACCCTGGCCTTGTTCACAGAGTGGGTAATGCTTGCTTGAGCTTCACACTGATCAGGTAGTCCGCTTTGTGTGCACCTGCAGCAGACTTGGGCCCCAGGAAGGACCTCACACTTGACTTTCTGCAGTTGACACCATGCATAGGCTCTAACTTGCCTTTTTGTGCCTAAAAAGTAACAGGGTGAGCAATGTAGAAGAACTAGTAGTAGGTCTTACCTGCACTGTCCAGAACCTGCTCACAACCAACAAGTGACCTTGCAGAGTCACTGATTACCTCCATGCTGGCTGTCAACACTTTTGCATGACCTAACCAGCCACCTTTTGCTACTCTAAGATCTTGGACATAAAATTTGTCACAGCAATATTATGAAGACCAGGAGAGAAATGTTGAGCTTGGTGATTGCGCACATGTAAGCCACAGTGTGGCGCGACTTATTATTGTTTATTGTTGTTTACACATTAGAGTAGTAGAACCTGCAAGTCCAATGTCAGGACTCCTTAGTCTCTGACATCGGACTCCAGGTATGTGCACATCTAGCTACATCAATTTACAGTCTCTGACATCGGACTCCAGCTGCCAGATTCAGCTGTTTAACAAGAAATAATAATCACATCACAATCATAATGGTGATGGTAATTGAAATAATCCTATGCTCCATCTTAATGTATGCAATGGCAAGGGAGAAAGGGATTTTTTTATTGGCCATTTTATTGGCCATTGTTACCAATACTTGCAAGGACTATGCTGCATTACTGCAATTACCATATGTGACTCTACCCAGTCAAAACCAGTTTTCACTGCGAATAATGGGCATTAGCAGTTCATGCCACCATTGAATACTGAAGATGTTGTTCAGGAGTTCCAGGATGGTTACTATCAACAATGACAGCAGTGTGGAGTGATATATCTATTTACCATTCTCCATCAAAGGCCTTTTATCTTCTTGAACTTCCCATGTACATATGTGGTTGATTAGGCTGACAAGGCCAGGCAGGGTAAGATATACTACTTGGTTGAGTGAGCAAGCAGGCAAAAATACTCTCTATATTACATCCATCTCCTTGGAATGATAGCAGATATAGGCTGTGAAGCAAGACACTTACATAGCACCAGTAGCACTGCTATATTGCTTAACATGACACTGTCTGTGTAGCTATCTAACACAGGGCTTTCAGCTGGTTGGACTGAGGGTAATATGGTAGGTGTGGAGCATGGTGGGGTTACTGGCTGAGCTACCTCAGCCAGGATATATCCTCACTCTGATAGAAAGGCAGAGAAATAATTGGTTGGTGGGGAGAGGCAGTAGGCAATAATTACATGGGGTGAAAGGCTGAGGGAGGGTAAAACAGTAACAATCTGCTGATAGGGACTGTTAATAACCTCGTTTCATATGCATACATAGCTATATATAATGTAGTATTATCTCCTGAAGGGTTTCAGTATCCCTGGTACAAGTCCTCTATTATTACAGAACTTTTCATGGACAAGCCATGGTTGCACAAGGTAGTTCAGTCAACAAAAAACAGTGATACCAGGGGCTTATAAGCATGTGGTCAAGGTGCTAACAGAGCATCCATTTTATGTTGAGATTGGTGATTACGCATTACCATGACTGACTACACTGCTGACTACAGACTGACCACATGTGGTCAGTCACACTATTAACTCGCATGTAAGCCACATTGTGGCGTTACTTATTATTGTTTATTGTTATGTACACATGTAGAGTACATCCTGCGAGTCCCATGTCAGAACTCCTTAGTTTCTGACATCGGACTCCAGGTATGTGCGCTTTTAGCTACATCAATCACTAGTTTCTGACATCGGACTTCAGCTGCCTGATTCAGCTGTCTAACATTTTATTAGCCATAATGATACAGATGCATCAATCTAAACTCAAGGACAGAAGCATTTAAAACATATTTTCCAGAGACACTATGCTGCAAATAAAAACTTGGAAGCCTTCATTGAGATTTTCCATCATTGACACCTTCTCTTCTGTGGCATTCAACCTGGGGCCAAAGACTGCCTGCAAACTTCACCAAGACAGCCAAAACTGGCTTTTTGAATATGCTCTATTCAAGCATTAGGGGATTTTGATCCAGAAAAAGGGGGTCATCTTGTGCTTGAAGAGTTTGGGTTCATTGTGGAGTTTCCCTCAGGGTCAATAGCATATCAATGATCCCCTCTGCTATAGCAATACAAGCAGAGAAAACAAGGTACTTATTCACTGAAAATGCATCTTGGTCCCTTTTTTCATATATAGAGGAGAACAATATGCAGACTGACAAGGCCTTCTCCTCAAAGAGCATGGTGAAGAAAAAGAAAGATGGAAGACTTGTGGGTTTACAAGTGGAAGGATATGTTCCTGAAAAAAAGGGTACTAGAGGCTTCACAGGGATTACTGCCCAAACCAGTTGCATAAAAGCATTGCAAGGTGACAATGTTAGCTGGCATGTCAAATAGTACTTTTGAGCAAGAGGTTGCTATTTTGCAGCCAAGTTTCATAAGGTTCTTACTGTGTTTCCACATGGAGGTGGCACAATAGTAGCCCTGTAGAAGAGGCCAATGCAAACTCAGATACCTAGGATTATAGACATGCAGTCAATACTTTGGACCAAGCATCCAACTCTTATCAGGTTGACAGGCTTTCAAAACCATTGATCCAACAACTAGAGGACACTTGGTGCTTGAAGAGTTGGGCCTTGTGATTGAATTTCCACCTGGGTCAACTATGCTTATTTTTTCTGCTGTGATTACTCATCCCAACACAAATTTAGGAAGCTAAGAGAATATACTCATTTATCCAATATGCAGCTAGCACCCTTTTTTCCTATATGGAAAATAAGATGCAAACTGACAAAAAGTTTCTAAAGGAGGGTAGTGAAGGGGAAAACAAAGAGTGGAAGGCTCTTAGGTCATAACAAATACACAGGTTCAAAATTGAGCATGCCATTGTCTTTGCTTACAAGCAACATTGACAGCTGAATTTTTGGCATGGTTAATAGAGGATACAGTTCTCTATGGGTTGATCTCATAGCTGTCCTGGAAAATGTCTTCTTGCCTGACATGTGCAAGCTTGGTTGCCATTCTGCCATTCTTCATTTTTTAGATGGTAAACTGATTTGTTATGTATGGGCTCACAAAAACTCTCCAGCCATGTCCTAGGACAAACCATCTCACCACAATGTGGTCAATGTGGAGTCTTGCAGGAGTGGAATGGTGTGTGCTAGGCAGATGGGTTATATATATATAAGTGCAAGTATGCAAGATGTGGAAAGGTGAGGTTGCAAAGGCACTGACAGGCAAAATCCATGTCTTAAGCTCATTTTTATATGAGATTCTCAAACAAAAAAATAGGTTTGTTGAAGTCCTTTCTATGACTTTCTGCTAGTCCTCACAGATTTCCATCTGCCTGCAGTAAGAATTGGAGAAACACATGAGCTAATTTCTACCAAGATGCTAACATGATAGGCTATATTAACATGTCCCCTGTATGTTATCAGCAGAGCTACTATGTGGGTATTTCCATGAATTTTAAGTTATTTTCACCAAAAAAACATCTCCAAGCTAGAGATATCCTTGAGCCTAAAAGCAGAGAAAAATGGTCACAATGGACAAGACTTGCTGAAAAAGATGTACAATTTACAGATGCTAATATCTATGTGAATTATGTATCCAGACATGTATGGGCTTTCATGGGAGGCAATGCAACATCTCTGGGTGCAAAAGAATGGGAAAATAGTATGGACATGAAAATATCCTCATACCAAATTTGGCCTTTGGTATTCAACAGCCTCTCACTAATGGTCAATCAGTGCAGCCCTCATCATCTGGACAAGAATAGGCTTCCCCAATTGTGATTTGAGTAGCTATTAATGGTTGGCATATATTATTAATAATCTTTATTTAGACATTTCCAGGCAAAGATGGAGACTGCATTATCTGTCTGGGACCATGGTTGCCCTTTTGGGGTGATTACTATCTCATGGAGTCACAGAGATGGAGAAAGATCAAAGTACACCATGCAATAGGGATGTTTAGATAAAAAATGAGGAAGTCAGTACACTTTTTACACCCAAAAATTACCTACTTTACTACACACCCCACCATGATGGTGAATGCCCCTTATAGAATTCATAGGACTTTCCTGTAAGGTGTGTTATATGTATTATAAAAGCTTGATTTGCAATCTGACATAAACTAGTACCCTAACATGTGTGGCACCTCCAGTGGGAAAATGGTGAAATGCCCTTAGGTTAACAGGCTCACCATACTTGGCTGGTGAAGTCAACTTTAGCTTTCTGTTAATTTCTTCATAATCTTGAGCTTGGAGTACTACTTACAGTGCTTTTACAGTTGCGTCCTACTGGTTATTGATCTATTTGATATCTATGCAAGAGTTCACTGAGTTGAGCTAACAGAAGAGCATGTCAGAAGTTCCAGCCCCCTTCTTGGTGCTGATATATCTTTGATAACACATCTACCTTGATCATTTCATGCCCAGACACTTTATTAGGGGTTGTTACCCTGGTCCTCCTGCTTCAAGCTTCAGCCTCTTCTATTCTAGGCATTGGCCTAACTAATGCATTGCTGTGATGGCCCTCTTTTTGGTCATAGCTAGGTGGTTATTACATGCTCCAATAACTAATTCCATCTACCTACTCTGTATCTGTGCTAAACTCATTGGAATTGATGAATTCAGATTCCTCCCCATTCTTATGGGCCCAGTCATTTTTTCTTTACATGGAAATGACCTACTTTCATGCCTTGCTTACCTAAGTGTCATATCCACCAATCTGGAACTCCAGACTTCTTTCCTGCAACCTCTGGTGCATTCTCGATGAGTCTGCATCCCTGACACTCCGGACCCCCTCTATTTAGTATCTCTTGTTCTTAGTATTATGTTTCATTCTTTGCTTACAGTACATAGCCACTAGCTTTGTCCCAGTTCACCCTCCATCCCTGTGCTCTGCTTAGGAGCACAGCTCTGGTATACTTAGCATTCACACTCTGGACTATTAGTAAGATCTATGTTCTACTCCTATATATAAGTCTCTGCACTTGTAGTAGATACTCCAGTTTGAATATTGACTTGGATAGTCTCTCAAGCTCACTCTGACCCTCTTGAGTCTCCAAGACTCTCTTCTGAATCACTCTCGACCTTTGTTGCTTGTAACAGGGTCAATCTGATCTCTTCTGTCTGTTTCAAAATTACAGGACATCCCTGGAGTTGTAACAAGGGCGCACCACATATGGTGAAGCCAAGTCCTGCTCGAACTCTGGAGTTCTGGAGTTACCTCCTGGAGACCCTGGTTCTAACACTAAGGCAGGATGAATTTTGTTTCAAATATGTCAAACCTGTTTTAGCCTGTTGAACCAGATGTAGTATCTTCTCAGCACTTTTTATTTCTATGGCAGCTCTTTCCTGAGCATGCTGTTTTTTGGATACTACAAGTAGTTTATCATTTCTCATCAAATTCCAGCAATTCTTTTTCAATTTCTGCTGGTACCAGCATCATTTCTAAGTTAGGGGCACAGTGGCCAGCACTTCTACTCTACTTCTCATCATTCCACTTTTCATTTTTTAGGGGCCAGGGCAGGACTCTTATCAGAATAGCAGGGGTTCTACTATTAGAGTTTTTTCTGGAAGGGTCACTTATTATGTAGCATCTGGGAGTGCTAAGCACTTCTGTCTATCTTGGAAGCCCACCACCTACTTTGCAAAGAATACTTATACACTTTTAATAATAAAATAGAAAGTATATTATATCTGAGTGACAGTAGAAATAGTCTAGATTATTGATCATGTAGGTGGCCAACTGTAACTATGTATAAAACACTGTGTATACAATTATTAGTGAGTGGTTAATGAATATATGTTGAAAATAGCACATACAGAGTTGAATCTATGAAGCCAGGTATGTAATAGAAACTTGATCACATCTTATTTAAGAAGTGATTTTTACTGCTGAATTACCTTATAAAGAGCAAGATAAGAATATAGATGTCTAATCCTCAGACTATCTCTTACCCTAAAAAAAATAAGTTATAACAATTAAATAAAATTATTAAACTCATAAACTGAAACAGCTGCCTAAAAAAACAGCTAAAAGATTATATGAGATATGATTAACTTACAAAGCAAGGGACCTGGCATTACTGTCATTTTCAGCTAGCTTGATACCATGGGAATTTTAGTAAAAAATATATATCCTATCTTGCTCTAGCCATAGTGCCTCAACACCTCATTGGAATCCTTCAGAAATGACACCATTCAGCTTGGAATAATCCAGAGAATGCATACTAATTTGACCAGCAGAGAAATACTCAATTTTCAGTATTTTAGTTTTTGTGTATTATTGAGATTATATAACAGGTATATACTGCACTCTCTATCCATCACCCAGCCATTGAAAAATACATAGTAGATATTGGCACCATTCCTGCAAGGTGAATATTATAGTGAGCATTTCAAGGTTCACAGTATGATAGTTATATCCAGTGTCATTCAGGGATCAAGAGATAAAGGTGATTGGGTACTAGACATCATTTTGCTGTTGGAAGAGCACAGCTCCAAGGCTGATGCTGGAACTGTCTGTCTCAATATGGAAGAGGTTATCATCCATACACATGGTGAGGACTGGGGCTAAAGAGATATATAACATCCTTAAGTGTGGAGAAAGCTGTCTAGGAGCTATTATCTCACATGAAATCCTTTTTCTCCAATGTAAAATTATTGAAGTGTTGCATGATAGATGTGAAATTTCATATGAATTATCAGTAGAAGCTGAGAAAGCTGAGGAAGTCACATAAGGCTTTGTGAGTAGTGGGTATGCACTAATCCTTGATGGCTTAGACCTTTTTCAGCCCTATCTTGACCTTGTCTTGAGACACAATGATCCCAGTTTCTTGCATCTTGAACTTGCATTTGTCATGATGTAGGTAGAGGTGTTCCTTGCAGAGGATGGTAAGGACTTTTTCAACTACCTTCAATATTCCTTCAATGTTTCCATAAAGATTATGATGTCATTGATATACATAACTACTACTAAGGTCTTGGAACAGGGAGTTCATCATGGTCTGGAAGATGGAAGACACCTGTGAATTGAATTTTCTGAGCACATGGACAGTCCAGTAGTCTGAATCACATCATGTGCAAGCCACATAACATTCATGCAGAGCTACAAATACCAGGCCAATGTTAAGTGTGTGAACATTGTGCCATTCCTGGAAGGGCTGCCATTCAGACTGACATATCAACTGCATGCCAGTTACCCATTCTCAATGCTGATATCTATGATGCTGATCAACAGCCTTTGGCCCAGCATGAACAATCATTCCTACTGCTCCTTGGCACACCAATTGATCTCCACTCATGAGTATAAAGGGAGTGTCATTCTCCTGCTGTGCCCATCTCCTGTTCTCTCATAACCTAACCCACTGCTTGTGTATCACTATGTATCTTCCTATTCTCTCTTCTGTCAGGTATATCTCCAAGTCGTTCTTTTAAATGTTAAACTTATTTCATTCAGACCTTATTGTCTTATTCTTTATCTAGTTATTGTGTATAACCCTATGGTTTATATCTCACCTCCCTACCCCTCAATTCACCAGTGCCAATGTGGCACTGAGGTTCCCCTGTGCATTGTGAAGGTCAATAATCCTTGCATATTTGGTACATTTATTCTTGTTCCCCTGCCTTTCTACTGACCCATGTTATCCTGCTAGTGTGAGTGCTGTAATTCTTGGTTCTGTTGGGGCAATGGCTTGGGCAAATCATCATGCATCACATTCATGGCTTCACCTATGACTGATCAAGGTAAGAAGGGCCCTTATTGCATCTCATAATATATTCTAATAGTCTTTTCAAGCAGGGCCTGCCACTAGTGCAGTGCCCTTTATGATGACTCCTTTTACAGAGCCTGGGTCCACTGTGATGGTGGCTCCTTCTTCGATGACAGCTCCTTCTTCAATGATAGCTCCTTCAATGGGGCCATGGTGCAGCTACCCCAGCTGCCAGGTTACACAGGTGGGCCACAAATGCCAGCATCAGATATGTCACAGGCATTGCCATACTTCAGATAGCTGCTTGTCAGACAGCTATTCTTTTACAGGGCCAGAGTACTTTTCCAGACCTCTGCTTGCTTTCCACGATATCAATTGCATCACAGCAAGTCCCTTCCAACTCAATGATCGATAATGCTCATAGGGTCCCCACTGACTCCCAGATTGATTCTCTCCTGCTATGACTGTCCCACAACTTGGATTGTTGCCTAGTCCCCTTTACCTTGCAATTCAATGCTTTGTTATCCTGTTGAACTGATATCAGGACAGTCACTTTCACCTCACAGGCAAGCTTGACCTCCCAGTTGAGCTCTCAGTTAAGCTTACAAACTATGGCCTCAAGCTTGCTATTGTCCATGTCATCTCAGGTTGAATAGGAACTCCTGTCAACCAAACTGTTGTCACATGTTGCTATGGCCAATGTATCAATCAATCCATGTTATGCATCACAACTGAGACCAATATTTGTTGAGCACATTGCTGAGGTTCATGAGCGAGTAGAGCAGAAACACTAAAAGCACATTGCTGAGGTTCATGAGCGAGTAGAGCAGAAACACTGGTGGGATCATGAAACTTTGTAGGGCAAGAAAAAGATATATGAGCACGTCATTACATTCAGTTTTCCTAAGGTAAGATCCTCATACTGGTGGGCATGGTATCTGACTCTTCATGAACAGAATAATATGGACCCTATAATGGTGGATTTCCAAGATGATTTCACTTATTCATATTTCAAGCTCTCACCTACTGTTTTTATGGAGCTGGAATTAGCCTTGTTCAAAGACAGTTGTGCAATCCATGCAGTACATTATTATGACCCCACATTTAATTCTGGGTGAAAATGAAAGTAAGGAATGTGGTTGAGCTAACGAAACCTTCACAGAAATTGTTTTTCAAGATAATCAATGTTACATCCTATCCAAGCTTCAATTGATACCTGGAAACAGCAGTTGTGCTAACATCACGCACCCAGGTGGCCAATCCCTGTGTCTTGCTCTCACAGAAGCAAAACTACATCAAGCGGGCTCAGAAATTCCTGAAGGCTCATGTCCAAACATACCAGCAAAAGGGCCAAGAAGTGGTTTGCTAAGCATGGGTTTGAGGTGATGGTATGGCCAGCTCAGTCTCTAGACCTTAATCCCATAGAGCATCTGTGATTTCTTCTTAAAAGAAGGCTGGCAGAGTATCCAGAGTTAGCAAAGGGGATAACTGAACTTTGGGAGAGAGTTCAAGTGGAGTGGGAGAAGATAGAGGTTGCAGAGTGTCAAAGGTTGATTGAAAGCATGCCCAGAATGGTTCAGGAGGTGATCAAGGCCAAAGGAGGCTATATTTCATACTAGTTTATGATACCCTTGATATTAGCAACAAAACTATTGCAATGACATAACCAACTTAAAATGGCCATATCTCTGTACCCTCTGAACCAAATCACATGACCCAAGGATCAATAGCAACCCAGGAGTGCCTACTATATTTTGTCTCACTAATGCTAAGCGATATTCTCACGCCCTAGCTTTGTATTTCATGCACAATGCAAATGTATCAAACATTGCAACACTTTTGTTGCTCAGTGTAAGTATACCATGTGATGTGAGAGATAAGGCTGTGGCTGCAGGTTACACTGATGAGGGTTGGTACACTCTGTTCCTAACCATACATGGTGCCACTGATGCTGAGCTCAAGAGTGCAAAGTGCAAAGTGCATAATACACAATATATAGGGACTGACTAGACTTTGTATTTATGTATTTAATATCATTCTGTCTTCCTTCTTGATACTGTATCTTATTAATTTGTTCCTTTTGATGTTTTAGTGTGATCTGAGTGTGCCAGCAACTGTTGTGTCCATTGGCCTCTGATGCACATCACTAGTCTCTTGTCACACTCTCCCAGTGTCTATCATGCTCTGGTGCACATCACCAGTCTCTCCTGTATGTGTACCATACATTGCCAGCATCCATTGGCCTCTGATGCACACCACCAGCCTCTTATCATACACACTGTCAGCATCCATTGCACTCTGGTGCACACTACCAGTCTCTCCTATACATCTACCATACATTGCCAGCATCCATTGGCCTCTGATGCACACCACCAGCCTCTCATCACACACACTGCCAGTGTCTGTCAGTCTCCTGGGTACACCATCAGCATCCCCTGTTCATACCCCATCATGATTAGAGTATTCCTTTTTTCATATTTCTTTTTCACTCACTTACATACTCTCCCTGCATACTGTACTTCATTGGAATACAACCCACATACTTAATAGCAGTGACAGCATGCCCACACCTCATCCCAACTTCTTACAGTGTTAAGGTGGTGAGTGCTCATTGCCCACTGGTCTTTTCTACTGACTTGTACCTAGATTTTTTTTTTTGTGTTCTAGGTACATATATCATATGTATCCTGTCTCCTTATGATGTTGAGGTGATTCATCATGTTCTAGCTCTTCAATACACTAACACACTGCCAGTGTCTGCCAGTCTCCAGGGTCCACTGTCAGTGTCCCTGTCTGTACAGTAACATGTCGTCGGTGTTTACCAGTCTCTGGTGTCTCCTACATGTCAATAAACCATGGACTATCTACCCTTTCCACCAGCATCACCACCACTGACAGCATGGAAAGTCAACTCACTCTGTTTTGATCAAGAAAAGCTGACATATCAGTACACCTGCCTGGGTTGTTTTGAAAAGATGATTTGGCAGCACTAGATGACTCATAACAACAACAACAGGCATTAGTATACCTTCATATGTGTTCCTTACCTTTTAGAGATTCCTCACAAACTGACAATAAAAGTTAGTGTGACAGAATAGTTGCGAGATGTTGTAATGGGCAGTGGACCTAGAGCATTTTTCATGGCATTTTTCATGGCATTTCTTGTCCTCCCTGAGCCTAGATCATTCACCTATGCTACTAGTGCTAGGCTCTCTATCTGGTCACACACAACAACATTCAGCCTCTCTTGAAGTGATAGAGTCGATATCTCCACCTATGTTGTCTTGTCTGGCTGCACCCAATCAAATATAGCCATTTGATTTCTATGCAGATGAGATGGAAACAGGGTTCAAGAAGTGCAGTGAGGAATCAAACTGACAATGCACTGTCGAGGAAATCTTCTCAGATCATTTTGGTACAAAGTTTGTTATATATAGGTGAACTTGCATATAGATGTGAGTGTCCACTGCTCACTTGAGAATTTTGATGCCATGACTGTTATCAATTTTGACTTCCTTAAAGAGAACCTCAAATGTTTGAAGGAACTCATCAATTGGGTGGCTCTGCTGCTTCACCTGATTGAGTTTCTGCGGTGATTTGTAGGTGAGTATCAGGAACAACGCAAACAACTCAAAGTGAGAAGTAAGCGAGGCCGAAACCACAAATCAGACTAAGGTGCGGCAATGGCACACACACAGAGAATGACCCATAGCGATGAGAATTCCAAGAACGAAGGCTAGTTACAGGGTATGTACTACTTATATAGGTAATGTTAACCCTAATGCCTGTTAAACCCTAAGCAACGATCGAGATCTGGTTAAGATCCGAGCGAAGCCCTTGACCCAGGATTGGTAACGGATCAACGATCTATGGATATAAATAGGTTAATGCAATCAGTCTATGATCGGGTGTGAAATATAAGTAAGCGGATGATAAATAGAATGGAATGACGTAGCGTGACGTCTTAGATATGGAATGATATCAAAGGTCGTGTCAATAGGCTAGACCTTGACGTAGATGGAATGGAGTGATGCAAATGAGGGTAGCCTAGACCCGAATTAGTGAAATGGTGAAGGGAAATGCTAAGGTAAGCGACAAATTAAGGAAATGGGATTAGAATAAGGACGTGAAGTATCGTAATAGACATTGGAGAAATCATGGTTCTGACAGTGAGCACATTAATCTGGAAGTGCTCCCTTATCTCCTTTTGGAGATCCTTCCAGAATAGCCATGTGTCATTGCCACAGGGGTAACTAAGGTCTTGTTCTGTTGCTGAGGTGGTATTCTCAATCTTCTATGTGAGATTAAAAGTTAGAAGAGTACTGCAACTCTGAGGCTGTGTTGCCCTCTATGCAGAAAAGAACCACTACAGTCCAGAGTTTGTTGGAGCCCCAATTTTACAGGAACATCCAAACCTGGATCTGGATGAATCACACCTGGAACTTGTCTCTTTTGCTGTCCCATTTTCTGGGATTGGCTACTTTCTTTATGATGGCAGAGGGGCTGTCTTCCTTTTCCTTCAGAAGGGCTGTGAGCAGTGCCTTTAGTTCATCGTTGCTTAATATTGATGACAATGACATGACTTTTTCTTGTGGGGGAGGCTGAGGTTGGCAGTTTTTAAATTTAAGTTGATAGAATTGTTTTTTGACTTGCAGGAGTAATTCAAGCAGTCCCTAAAGAAGGGCAAGAAGAAAGCACCAGCCCCCCTGCCCTCTGACAATAGTAACTTATTAGATTCATCCTATAACCCTCATCTCTGAGGAGAACAATCACTCTAACGATCCCCAGAAATTCCAAAGCCCACTGGGCCCAAGTTAGGGAAGTCCTGGGCTGAGAAGTTGCAGATATTCAAGGGGGAAAAGAAGAAGTACCCCTCATGGAAGAACTCACTACATACTTACTTTCTAAACTTTGATGAGATGCCTACTGACAAACAGCACATTGTCATCACCTTGGGTTTTTTAGGCAGTAATGAAACTAATGCTGCTCAAATATTCACTGATGTCTACCATGAGAAAAGATTTCCCTACTATAATAATTCATTCACTGATTTCCTTAGACAGCTCAATGCAAGTTTCCTTTCTGTCATCTGCACACAGAAGGCCTATAACAAGATCCAAGAGCTTAAACAAGGTCACAATGAATCCATCAAGAACTTCTTCATCAAATTTTATCAACTCATCTGCAAGTCAGACCTTGTTGTTGGTGAAAAAACCAAGAAACTGTTATTACATGTTGTGCAAAAGGGCATCCACAAGGAGGTTGTGGAGCTTGCTGAAATCTCCAACATTGCCCTTGCATTCTTGCATTTCCTCCATAAATGGGAGAGACACCTCATCTGTGCTAAAGCTACACTCTAGCAAAGGAAGACCAGGAACAACCACCTGAACCCACCTGGTTCTGCCTGGAACAAGCCTCTACCACCTCTCCCTGTCCTGCCACTTCTCAGCTGAAGGAATAGCCAGCTAAGGGAGATCATAACTCAGTTAGAACATTCCCTGGTACCAGAATCCACATGGATATTGGAGAGGCCCAATCCAAAGGCCTTTGCTTTAAATGCAGGAAATCCTGGCCCTGTGCTGACCACCTTTCTTGATTGCACCTGGCAATTTGTCAAAATACAAGAGATGTAAAATCTTTTATCAGAACATGGAGGAGTTGGTGGAGATGATGAAGATGGTGAACAAGAATGAGCAGGGTTTTCGAAAGGAGAAGTAGGTATGACTAACAAACCAAGCCATCAAACACCTCTGCTTCTTTGTACATGACACCCAAAGAAGGGAAGTGAACAAGGAGTTAATCTCTTCAATTGTCACACTCCCAGAAGACCAAGCCATCCTTGCCCTGTGGGAGGTGTAACATGAACCCTGATACATGTGAGCATCAGTCCAATAAGTGCAAATGAATTCCCTTGAACTGCTCATGATCATAACCAAAGACAACAAAAAGACCTTTAATACCCATTGCCTGGTGGATTCATGATGCACTGGCTCCTCAATTGATTGAGCCCTGGTCAAAAGAGAGAGGCTGACAATGCATAAACTACTGGTACCACTCCTGGTCTACAATGCCAACAGTTTGCTCAATGCCAGAGGCAAAATTAACAGCTTCATGATCCTTGATCTAAAGATATAAAACCACTTTGAGAAGATCTGCTGAGTGATGACCTCCCTCACATTGGTCCCCATTTTCCTAGGACACAATTGACTGAAAACCCACAACCCATTGATTGACTGGCCCAAAGGGATGGTGAAATTTTGTTGTCACAACAACCATCTGCCCCCTCTGGCTTTGATTGATGATGACAATGAAGAAGACAAGTACCTTACAAGGGGAGATCATTTGTTCCAGATAGACTTGGACTCTTACTATCATAATGTCTCTATGGAGATCACCATAGAGGAGTTCCAGAAGAAGAAGAAGACCCTTGAAAAGGTGTCACCCTCTTATGTTCACAAATATGCTGATATTTTTGCAAAAGAAAGCTTCAACCAGCTGCCTCCATGAAGATCTTGGGACCATGCCATTGAATTTCTCCCTAGAGACCACAAGATCAATTGCAAGGTTTATCCACTTGGTCCTGGTGAACAGAAGGAGCCAGATGCATTTCTGGACTTCAAGTTGCCTTTGCCTTAGCCTTTTTTTTCATCAAAAAGAAAAATGGCTGTCTCCATCCCATCCAATAGTGTGTGCTGTACACCATTAGCAGTGGTCCACTGCCAGTGTATTCAACACATCTCTCTTGTGAAGATATGCTGCCTCACATTTATTGCCCACTCACATAAAAAACTTAAGCCCAACTGTGCCCATAGCATGTGAAGTCAATTACCACCACAATTTCAAGGTGTACAAGGGTGAATGTGTATACTATGGAGGTCTACCCAAATATTTACAAATTAATGAGCATAGATTTGTTGAGTGACAGGTGATTGAGATGTGGTTGACATTAATAGATAACTGGTATGCATCATGGTTGCACATTCACTGGCCTGTTTAATGTACTCATTGCAGGACTTTTGCTACAGGATGTGCCAAGTTCTACAACACAGCTATGTCTCGATTCAACAAACCCCCCTTGGATTGGCCGTTTGGATTCACTCTTTTGCCAGATGACATTTGATCCACATTCATCCTCTACTGCCTGCTTGAAGATATGTTCAAACATCAAGAATATCTCATCATCAAACACACTAGAGATCAGAAGGATCGCTTTAGCAGTCTCATGCTAATGTGAAACCAATATGTGTGCATCGAAGGTCAGCCTGAGGTCACCCACTTCTGTGATAAGTGCATGCACTGGTACCTCAGTGCTGATGGTACTGGTGAGTTTTTCATTATCTCTGCCTAGATGATTGATACCAACACAGACCAATAGTTGAGCATAAATGCTCAGTTATGGTGATGGATGGTATGTGTATTGGACACCTGTGTTGCAGTACTCACAATTGCCAAGTCCCACTGTGTGGTAGCAAAGATCACTTCTGCCCAGCCTACGCAGACCTTGAGAACATCTGTGTAATTATCAGTTGTGATGAAAGAGTGGTTGAAGGCCATCTCATATATGCCAATTCAGAACACCAGGGCATAGAATGGCTTCACCACGAGAAGGGCCAATCATGCTTCCAGCTATGTGACCAACTCAAACATGCTTGTACTCTCTATCCAGCCAGTTATTCCTCTAATTCTTGTGCTCTCACCCAGCTCACCATTCTTGACAACAATAATAACATTTTCACAATCCATGGAAATGGCCACATCACTGCTGGTGATAACCTATCTCAAGATCCATCCATGGCCAAGACAAGAAGAGTGCACACCAAGTTCACCTGCTCCAGGACTCACAACAAGTAACTTGCAGTTGCACTGTGGGATGATACTCAGACAGGATACAATGTTTGGGGCCAAGGGTGTTGCTTGTGTTGCAGTATGTTTATTTGTCTCAGGCTTTTTCATGATGATAATTATTTCATAGGAATTCCTCAAGCAAACTTTTCAGATCAAGACAATGAAGCCTGACCACATATTTTTTGATAACAATTGCTCCCTTGCCTAACATATCAAGTCAGACCCTTTCTTTTCCAACATCAGCCTTACTGTCAATGTGTTCCACTTCAAATCCAAACATAAGAAAATACATACATTCTGTCAGGAGAATTGCAATCTTGCAGCCTACCCAGAACTGATCAGTGAAGATGGACAAGGCTGGTTCTTTAACTCATCCATAGCAGAGCAGGCTAACATATGGCCTGGCAGTTATCATGCAATATGTCAGGAGATATTGGTTGACAAGTTCGATTTTTTTAGATAAGATGATTATGTGACATAATCATGTTATGAAGGCCAAGCTTGAGTCACACAGTTTTTATCCTAGTAATTGGCCTGTGTAGTTACTTCTCAATAATTTCCCCAATGTTATTGTCATTGGCATGATCTACAGAATATGATGGATTATATAAAATGATATGTACATATATAAAGCAATATACTAACAAATGAGATGATAAACCTTCAATGCATGGCCACTCTTTTCCCCTTGATCTCATTGCAAAGAAACACTGACCATCAGCCACTCTCCATGTGCCCATACCCAATGTATTCATCATGAACTTGAGAGCTTACCTTCATCCAATGGTACTAGTGATCATAGAACATTGACCTATGTATATGTTAGTAGAGAATGACATTTTTGAAATGATCAACACCTACAGAAAGATGGGCCGATCTTTTGAGTCCATGGAAATTGAACATGGATTCCAACCATGGCACTTTAGCAGGGCACAACATTACAACCCACCTTGTGGTCCACCACCTAACCAGTGATTCATGTAATATGGGACTCAACTAGGAAGGGGAGCTCCCATGGAAATCAGGGCAGTGCAGGGGCCCCCTGATACCTGCACTTGCTTTAATTGTGGCAGATCAGGCCACATTTGAAGGGACTGCCAGCTTCTTAAGAAACTATTTAATCTGGTATAAGAAAATAACCAGGCGCTAGTTCAAAATATGCACCAAGTTTGGGTACCTGACAACAGATACTACACCAAGACATGGGTGGTTGTCTCTAAAACTCTGCCCAAAACCAAGACCTGTGTGGCAACCTTTTCCTGACAGGAATATATGTCAGATGAAGCACAAGCCTATTGGACTGATGTCTTCAAAACTGAAGCAAGGACAAAAGTTTCTGAGGCTTTAAAAGGAAGCAGCTAGTCAATGGTAGGGTATCACCTAGCAAGCTGGACAAAACAAAAGAAAAAATTAGAGAAAACATCAAAAAAATAGTCACTGTGCATTTGGACCCCTCAATTAGAGATAATAGTGACACTTGTGTATGATCTGGTTTTGAGCTGATGGATTTGGCATCATGTATATTACCAGTAGTAAGTACAGATGGACTCTATTGCACCAGTATGAGAGTTGTAGGTGTAGATAACTTGTTAACTGTGCTCAAGGGAGAAATTCCCATAGCTGGCACTGAGCTTGTAGCCAAACTCTTGGAGTGCACCAAGAAGGACTTCCCGATTCACACAATCAGCCAGGTGCTAAATAACTTAATAGATTCTGTCTGTAGGGAAGTCTCTTTGGAGATAATAAATATAATATGCTTAATTCCCTTTTTAAAAGTCCTTTGGCTAATCTTAACCTTAATAAAATCCCTATGCAAGAAATGATCAGTGGAGGAGAATTTACAGTGGACATTGCCATTCTCTTCTCTATGGGAAAAACAAAAAAAAATGATACTATTAAAACATTTATTGATAGTGGTGCTATCACATCTGCCATTCTGGATCCTTAGATCCAACTCCAGATCCAACTCTGGACCTATCTCCTTAGACTTTCAGTGCGTTCTCGATGAGTCCACATCTCTGACAACCTAGATACTCTGTATTTAGTTATTCTTGTCCTTATGTTACATATGTTTCATTCCTTGCTTATAGTACATAGCCACTAGCCTTGCTCCAGTTCACCCTCTGTTCCTGTGCTCTGCTTAGGAGCATGGCTCCAGTACTGTAGCATCCATCCTCTGGACTTCTCTTACTAAGATCTATATTTTGTACTCATATATAAGTCTCTGTACTCCATTGTAGATATTTCAGTTTGAATATTGACTTGGATAGTCTCCTAAGCTCACTCTAATTCTCTTGAGTCTCCAAAACTCTCCTCTGTATCCATCCTCAACCTTTGTTGCTTGCAACAAGGTCAATCTGACCCTTGACCACACCAGGCACCTTCATGGCCCTTCTCATGAAGGCCACAGGGTCGCTTGGTTCAATCCCAGAGAGCTTGTTGCTCCTATGAGAGGACATGGGCAGGGTATAGAGAGAGTTGAGGAAGCTCTGGAGGGAGGTGGTGGAGGTCTAGGCAAGAAGGCACATGTACAAGGAGGTGGGGATGCAAACAAGGGCAGAACTGGAGGTGGAGACAGTGGAGACAGAGGTGCAGATGAAGAGGGTGGAGGAGACAGAGGAAGTGAAAGCAGAAGTGGGTGTGCAAATGGAAATGGAGGTGCAGATGAAGGGGGCAGAGGAGATAGAGGAAGTGAAAGTGGAAGTGGAAGTGGAGATGGAAATGAAGATGGAGGAGGCCTTGGAGGGGCTGGAGTCCAAGTAAATAGAATCTATTTTGTTTTTCTTGTCTTTATTTTGTAAATGAATGAAGTTCAGATTGGAAAGAGTGAGCAAAAGGAAACAGGAAGAAATA
>JBBPTJ010000079.1:0-26230 GCA_038094035.1 Pulveroboletus aff. ridleyi
TGACTCCTACACTGACCTGGTTGCATGTGTTGATCACATCCAATGTGACCATTATGAGCTTTGTGCTGCCCTTGTGGATGCCTGTGATGAGCTCGTTCATCTGTGTGCCCATGACCACCCCTGGGGATGGCCCCCTTTAGGGCCCCAATCTCCCTTTTCCCATGGTGGCCTTCCAGCCACCCCCCTCCCATCCAGGCCCTGCCCACAGAGCCTTCTCATAAGGGTAAGGAGAGAGCAATCTCTCCCCCCATTGAACACCCTCCCATCCTCCTGTATAAGAACATGATTGTGAACAAGCCGGTGCCACCAGTGCCCACACTCATCCAGGGGAACCTCTTCCCCAAGTTTACCAGGTTGAAGTACCCCTGTGGCATCCTTGTGCTTGAGAATGCTATTGATTCTAAGGGGATACATACCCTGTTTGTCTGAGTAGAGGGAAATCTCTATGCCTACCAAGGGGAGCCTCTTGAGGCTTCCCTCTGAAACATCTCGCAGGGGATTCATCCCCCAACTCCCCCTCAGCAATTCATCACCTTGACCATCCACATAGACAAGAGCATAATGGGCCCCATTCATCTCTACAACACAGGAAACCACATCTGCGCCCTGTTCACAAGGGCACAGAACAAATCCAAGGGGAAGGCCCCTCAGCTCAAGCAGGCCCAAGATCTGCTAACCTTCCTCCACTTGTGGAGGAAGCATTGTGATCTGGGCATGAATAACATAATGCATGCCCTCATGAAGGAGTGGAGGCCCCTAGCATGGGCCTCCAATAAGGCCAAATGAAAAAAGAAGGCCCTAAAGGAGGCAGCCTGAGCTACCAAAGATGCAGGCGCACAACCTGCAATACAAACACCTTTCCCCACTGCCCCTACACTTAAGGGGTGCATCACTTTGGAGCCAGCTACTGCTGGCTCCATGAGTAACAATGTTACCATGGAGGTGACTTTGACCCTTCAGGAGCATGTGGCTCCCCTCTCACATGAGACAGGCCCCATTGGCCCCAAACTCACAAAATAGAGCTCCCCTGCTCCCCTTGCTAGGTGCCTCATAAGTCAGCCCTCTGGGTCTAAGGCTTCCACTGCCTAGACAGCAGGCAGTTCCTCTAAGGCCTAAGCCAAGGGCCCTGTCATGCTGAATAGGAAGAAGCCTGTGCTTCCCCATGACATCCCATCACTTGATATCTCTGATGATGTCTAGATCAGCTACATTGAGTGGTGGCAATGAAAGTACCCCACTGATGATGAGTACTAGGCAGTCCACAAGATCTTCCCTGGGGCAACTGGTGTCTCCATGGTACTAGATGATCCCAACTCTAAGCTCAAAACCTCTTCATATCAGCAGATGAGGGGGCTCCTTCTCATGGAGTGACTGACTCCCATGCCCAGAGGGCACTATAACTGAATGGTGTGGCAATGGGGCTTGATGTGCCTCCTTGTGGTACCTGGGCAGTACAAGTCCCTCCTCAACTGGGCCAAGGTAGGGCCTGCCCCCAATCAAAGGTAGCTATAGACTGGTGGCTTCACCAAGGAGGCCACTATGGCTGAGATTGCAGCATACTTAGCTGCCAATGGGCTTATCCCCCACATTGCCAACAACATGGTCCCATAGTGTTAGAACCAGGGTCTCCAGGAGGTAACTCCGGAACTCCAGAGTTCAGGCAGGACTTGGCTTCACTGTATGTGATGTGCCCTTGTCACAACTCCAGGGGTGTCCTGTAATTTCGGAATGGGCAGAAGAAGTCAGATTGACCTTGTTGCAAGCAATGAAGGCCGAGGATGGTTCAGAAGAGAGTTTTAGAGACTCAAGGGGGTCAGAGTGAGCTTGGGAGACTGTCCAAGTCAATATTCAAACTGATATATCTACTACAAGTGTGGAGACTTATATACAGGAGTAAAACATAGGTCTTACTAATAGTCTGGAGTGCGGATGCTAAGTGTACCGGAGCTGTGCTCCTAAGTGGGCATAGGGATGGAGGGTGAACTGGGACAAAGCTAGTGGCTATGTACTGTAAGTGAAGAATGGAACGTGACACTAAGAACAAGGAATACTAAATAGAAAGAATCCAGGGTGTCAGGGATGTGGACTCATCGAGAATGCACTGGAGGTCGCAGAAAGAAAGTCTGGAGTTGGGTCCAGAGTTAGAGTTCCAGATTGATGGATATGACACATAGGCCTGTCAATGTGCTCTAGAGATGCTTGAGTGCATTGAATTCTCTGGAGGCAATGAAAATGCCACCACCTGTGGTATCTATGAGCCACTGAAAATCAACCTTTGAGCAGAGGTCACAAATGAGTTCCTGAACCACTCACTAGAGTGGTACACATGAGAGGCTTGATGGATTGATGTGTCCACAGAGGATATCCCTCCCTTGGACACCCACCCGGGTGCCCCACATGACCCTGCCCTGGCTAGGCAGTTTAGTGAGGCCATTGCCACTTACGACATTCCCCACATTCATCATGGCAACAGCTGTGACAATGGGGGAGGATCCCCCATGCAGCAGGACTGCTATGAGAACAGGGAACTCGAGGAGGACTGGTTGTGTATGTAGCCAGCATCCCTCCTTGTCTCATCCTCCTCTTCTGTTTTTACATTATAATATCTCTCTTTACTTAGTTTTGTTTCTCAATTGATCTTCTGTGCTTTATATCTCATCTGGTTTACTTTGATCTCATTGCACCATCTCTTGCATTGACATTATATATGTTCCCTTTTATTTTTGCTTCCCATTCTCTGTTATGCAGGACATGAAACACCAAAGTTGAGCAACTAAAGGCTTGCTATAAAGCCTCACAAAAGGATGAGAGCAGAGGAGAGCACTTATCATCCAAGGTTTTAACCCAAGGAACAAGTGGCCAAAGCTAGAGATACCAGCTGAGGGCACACTCTTTATATTGTGAGTGATGGTGCACAGACCAAGCTGTGCTACAGATAAGGTGTGAATGGTATCTATGTATAGTAAGTGATATCCCACAGGTGTGAGAGAGTTCTGTGATGTAGAAGCATGATGATAGTAATTAGAAGGGTGTGGTGACCATGCATTATGATGTTATATGATGTCATGGTCTAGGCCATGTCATGTGATCCTGTCACATGACTGGTGAACAAGTGAAAAGTGAAAAATAATTAGGTCAGTGTATATGATATATGTAACATTACCCCTCTCCTAGAACTTATATTCTAGACAAGTTGGCTGAATGGGAGCACCACCAGGGGGACCATAATTAGAGAAGAGGGTGTTGAAGGCAGCAAGTGAGAGGCTGCAAAGCAGACACAGGGCAGAAGGGTTAGAATGGTGGAATAGATCCACAGAATCACATGCATTCTGCAAGTTGATAGCAGATTCTCATGTGTCATCCATATCAGTGTAGCCCTTCCAGTGAACATGGTATTCCAACTTCCCTTGGCAAAGGCACAAGCCCATGATGTGATCGACCTCATACTCCTCATGACCATCCTTGTTGACCTTGACCACATCTGGGCAGGAGATTGGCTGCCCATTTAGGGGAGCATGATATGGCTTAACCCGAGAGGTGTTGACAACTGGGTGGAAGTATGTGTTATTTGGGAGGTGCAGTTCGACTGCATTTGGCATCGACTGAATTACATCATATGGTCCAATCCAGCATTGGGTGGGCTTCTTGGTGACATATGGCAACTTCAAGTTTTCCATGCTGAGTCACACCTTGTCTCTGATTTGGTATGGAGTGGGGTTTTCTTTGTCAGTCCACTCAATCATCTTCTGCTGGGAAGCTTCCAGAGCTTCCTGGACTTCTGTGTGGGACTTGCCAGCAGAATGTGTGAAGGTACCGGCCAGGGACAAGGATGATCCTTTGAATCTGAGGCATGGGAAATAGTTCCACATGATCTCAAATGGAATCAATCTGTGAGAGGAAGAGAGTGAAGAGTTATGATGGAATTGGGTGATTTTAATCCAGTCAGCCCAATCTTCTTGCTTCTTCACAAACATAGGTGCAAAGATACTGTATTATTTCCCTGTTGATACATTCAGTTTGTCCATCTGTTTGCAGATGATAGGTGGTGGAGATCTTCTGTGAGATTCCGAGGAGATTGCATAACTCAGTTGTGAACTTCGAGACGAATTGTGGACCCTGGTCTGATACTATGGTGGAGGGGAGGCCATGTATGTACCATACAGCATCCCTGAATATTTTGGTGAGATCCATCAAGGATATAGCCTTTTTACATGGTTCATAAATAACTTCTTTGCTAAATCAGTCAATAATAATGCAAATGGCATCAAAGCCACAGCTATTCAGTAGTCCAGTAATGAAATCTACAGATAAATCTTCCCAGGGTTACTTGGACACTGGAAGGGGTTAGATTGACTGCTTTGGTGCTGTTTGTGATCCCTTTGTGAGGGCATATGTGTAGCAGTGGTTAACTTAATTTGTGACATCTTTGTGCATCCCCAGCCAGGAGAATGTGTGTTAGATTCTATTGTAAGTGCAGTACATGCCCACATATCCTGATATCAGGTCATTGTGAGATAATTTAAGAAGATCAAGATAGAGTGACTCCAGGACGTAAATGTGATCAGAATCTTCATTAATGAAAAGGGAGGAGAAAGTATCATAAGTGAAATGATTTATCTTTTCATTTTGTATTTTTTCTGATTCATTTCATAGATTTATATGGAACAGTGATTCTCAGGTGACTCCAGATATAAATAATTTTTCTGGTAGCATGACAATGTCTTTATTCAGATCTGTGATGGCATCACCGTGATCCAGCCAGCAGGAGAGTGTATCAGCTTGATTAGTGGATCCAGGCTGGTAAATGAATGTGAGATTGAATTCTTGAAGAAGTGCATGCTAGTGTGCTTGTCAGCCAGATAACGTTTGCAGCTTCTTCCAGTATTCTAGATTCCTGTGATCAGTCCAGACTTCAAACATGTCTCTTCTGATCAGGTAATGGTGCCATTCTTCCAGAGCATGGATAACTGCAAGCAGTTCTTTGTCATAAATAGAATAATTCCGCTCAGCAGAGTTGAAACTGTGTGAAAGGAAGGCACAGAGTCGCCATTCTGTGTCTTCACATTCCTGCCAGAGGACAGCCCCTGTTGTGATATCAGAGGCATCGGTTTCTAGCCTCATACCTCGTGTGAAATCTGGATATGTGAGAAGCAGAGCTTCTGTAAATCTCTTTTTAAGGGCTTTGAATGCCCATTTTTCTTTGTAACCCCACCAGAAGGGAGTGTCTTTCTTTGTTAGGTTATTCAATGGCCTGGCAATGTCCACGAAACCGGCAATGAATTTTCAATAGTAGTTACAGAGGCCTAGAAAGGCCTGTACTTGCTTCAAGTGAGTTGGTTCAGGCCAATCAGCAATGGCTTGGGTTTTCTTGCTTTGCATTTCGACGCCATGTTTCAAAATATTCATACCAAGGAATTCTACCTTATTGGCACTGAAGGAGCATTTTTCCAGTTTAATAAATAGATTGTTTTCATAGAGTCTTTGAAGGACTTCTTTAACAAAGGCTTCATGCTGTTTTCTGGTTTTGCCCTTCATGAAGATCATCATGTTATCTATATAAATAATTAGGAAGGCATATTGGTTGGTAAAGATGTCATTCATCATGTTCTGAAATGTGGGCAGAGAGTTAGTAAGCCCAAAATACATCACTGTAGGCTTGTAGGCCCCAATTGGTGTTACAAATGCTGCTTTCCACTTATTGCCCTCCTTGATGTGAACATTGTTGTAGCCCCAGTGCAAGTCCATTGCAATGAACATATTGGTGCCCTTGAGAAGATCCACTAGCTGAGAGGTAAGGGGTAAAGGGTAAGCATTCTTGACGGTTCCCTCATTTACATATCGATAGTTCATGACAAGCTGTTTCTTTCCATCCTTCTTTGAGATGAAGAATACCGGTGAAGTTTGAGGAGACTTCAAGGAGTGGAGATATCCCTTTTTGACCTCCTTTTTGATGAAGCCATGGACTTCTTCCAGTTTGGTATCCAATAAGGGAATTACTTAACCCTTTTTGGTATAAAGTCTGGTTTCAGATCTATGGCATGATCCCATGGCTTGCATAGGGGTAAGCAGTTGAATTCCTGTTCAAAGAACACATTAAGGAAGTTATGGTAGACTTCAGGAACCTTCTCTTTGAGGCTGGGCTCAATGCTTCAGATAAGTGTCTGTGCATATGCATTGTATTCATCAGTACATCTGGTGAATTCTATTTTTTTGTTGACCCAGTTAACTTCAGGGTTGTGGTGTGAGAGCCAGTTGTAGCCTATAATCATGGGGTGAGTTCCTAGCCTGATGACAAACACATGTATTTTCTTGTGATGGCCATTGATTGATGCCACAAGTTTGGCTTTGTGTGAGATCTTCCCAAGAGATCCAACTTGACCATCTGTGTTGTATATATTGATTTCCTCATCGAGAGGAATGAGATCGATCTTGTGCTTGGTGCACCATTTTTGGTCTACAAAGGTATTGACTGCTCCTGAGTCAAGCAGGGCGGGTATCATTTCTTGTTTTTCTTGTTTTTCTGATTGGTATCATATATCAACTGAAACAGAGAACTCTTCAGGATTCTTTAAGGTATTTTCTGTAGGGATTTTGTTAATAAATACTGATGGGAACACCTTTTTCTTAAATAGGGGATTAAGCACACTATTTTTTAAGTCTGGTGCCAAGCTCTTTTGAGACCCTCTGGCAGACAGTGGAGAATTCTTTAAATTAATAAAGATCTGACTAATCGTACAAATAGGAAAATCCTCATCAGTGCACTCGGAAAGCTCAGCTATAGGCTCTGTTACGCTTGATCCCGAAGGGTTGAGCATGGACTTGGTAAGATCCTAAGACACTCAAGGCAAGGGGATACCCTATAGACAAAAGGGTCAAGGATTCGTCCTGGTGGGGACCAGACGGTTGACTACCCGTTGAAGCGGGTGGACCAAGGACAATCCCTTGTGATTGGGATGGGACGCAGGCAAAAGCTAAAGCGCTCACTCAGGTGTAGAGCGGAGACACAAGAAAAGGAATAGGATGTTATAATCCAAGTAGGTCTAAGCTGGGGTACATGAGGTCTACTTGGGGTTTATATACAAGGACCAGGGGACGCTGAGTAATCATATAGAAACGAAAAGAATAAAAGAGAACAAACGGCTGACTGAGCATTGAGTCAGCGAGCCAATGGCAGAAATATAGCAATGAGTAATTGAAGAATGTTCTAGAAGGTGGAAGAAGAAACAAGCACGTGATGGAGGGAACTACAAGCTTAGCATGAGAAGAGCTAAGCGAGGAGAGATAAGTCCAAAGAAAGGAAAAGAAGTAAAAACAAGGAATCATAACATTACCCCTGGTTTAGGGTGTTGAATCCACGATGAAAACTAGAAGTCACCATAGGAAGGGCCTGGTGAGCCCGTGATGTTACTCCACCCAACCTCATCGATGACGTTGTCGATGTCGGTGAATCCCGGGGAAGGTGCACGAGGTGCTAGAACTGGGATGGGACGACGCAGATTCCTCGAACGTTGGGGGCGACGGCATGGTGATTGGATGGAAGAGGGAGAGGGTGGAGATGGTGGGGAGCAGGAAAGGCGATGGGAGTGACAAGAGGAGGAAGAAGATGAAGACGAGGACGGTGGGGGTGACCGATAAGAAACCCGCTCTGGACAGAGGTATTGAGGATGTCCTGGCTTTCTAATCTTACAGGTGGGGCAGACATAAAGGTGACAATGGGGTCGCCAATGTCCGAGGATGTGGCATTTGTGACAGGTGTCCTTATAACAGGGGTGGTCTTTCGGGAGGGGAAAAAGATGCTCCTGCCAAAGCTCCTCTTCCTCCCAGGGGCTTCGTCCATTAGGACTGGTGGTGATTGCGTCTTCCGAATCTAATTGTGTGCGGGTTACGAAGGGAATGTACTCCCCTTGGTCTTCCTTTCTGGCCTGCAAGGAGGAGTAAGCGATGTCAGCCATATATCCGTCCAACTCCTCAAGCCAATCTCCGAGATCCAATTGGTAGGCTAACCCTCCCAAGGCAGCTGTTCCGAGTTCCTGGACAGAGAGTAGAGCTGTCTGTTGCATGGTGTATTCAGGGAGGCAAAGTTTCTGGATTAGGGCGGGGATCCTAGCCAGCTGGCGGTATGCTTGGGTTAGGTAGAGAAGTGGTGATCCCGGTTGGAGGTGATGGTTGATGGGCATGGCGAGATGGGAGTTGGTTAGGTGGGCCTGGAGGATGGTGTGGTACTCTTCATCAGGATACCCTTCCCTGAACCTATGGGCATGGAACGGGAGATCAGGCTCTATGGGGAAGGTTTCTTCATCATTACAATCGGGGGCGATACGCCCTGTGGGGTCCCCCCAGCTGAAGGAGACAACTCGGTCACCTCTGGTGGGTAAGGGATGAGGGGTGTCGACGCGACGGGGAGATATTTCAGCTGGGGTAGCAAAGTAAGAATCGCCAGAAGAGATGGATCCAGGTGGAGATGAAAGGGTCACCGACAATTCGGTAGAAAGGCTGCTGGAAAACGCATTGACAGCAGCGTCAGGTGGAAGAAGTATCGGAATAGATGACTCAATGCTCGTATCAGGGAACGGAGGTGATGCCATCTGCTGATTGTCAGCTGGAGGATTCTGGCCAAGTCGTCTGATGATAGTTCCCGCAGGGACGAGGGGGGACGTGACATGAGGGCGAGAGGTGGTGGTGTCAGTGGACATGATATGTATGATTTTTGTGGAGATGGGGGAATGAGACTGGGAGAAGACCTTTGGATGGAGGCGTTTATAAGCATTGAGGGTGGTCTTGGCATTAGTCAGGTCGGATTCATTTTGCCAAGAGTCTTCGTCAGCAGTGTAACCTTTCCACCTAATCAGGAATTGTCGGCAAGTCGGAGTTCCCCTGTGCCGTATGATTTTTTCAATCTTGTATTCCTCTTCTCCTTCTATTAGCTCTGGAGGTGGGGCCGGATAGTTCGGGCCATGGACGTCATTTTCGTGATAGGACGATAAAAGGGAAGCGTGGAATACGGGGTGGATCTTCCATGTCTTGGGAAGACGAAGGTGATAAGAGATAGGAGATAAGACGTCGGTGATTACGAAGGGTCCTTTCTGTTTAGGTGTGAATTTGGGGGATGTGAGAGAACGTTTCAGGTTTCGTGCTTCTAACCAGACTTTATCGCCGCGTTTCCAGGGGACAAAACCTCGTGTGTTGCGTGATTTCATGACTTGGCATGCGAGTTCGTGGGATGCCAGGGCTTCATCACGGAAATGGGAAAGCGTGTCCAATCTGGCTTTGACAGCAGGTAGCGGAGTTTCCACAATGATTGTGGGTAATGGTTTGGGTTCATTGAAAGATAGATAGTGGTTGTGGGGTGATGTGAGTGGGGGTCGAGTATCCTCATCCCAAGGGGTCCTGTGGAGGGTTAGTACTGAGGACAGACAACTACGACCGACCTCAGTGCACGAGAGCGAGACGAGATGGTTCCGGACGATGTTCCGGACAGGAGACTAATAATCCGGTCGACAGTGAGGACCAGGTGCGCATGGGTGTGGTCACGGATGGGACCGGATCAAGTGTGATAGGAGTCGAAGACGCGAGAACTTGATGAAGACAAAGGGAAATGACAAAGATGAAGGGAAAATGACAATGACGGAAATGAAATTGACGATGATAGGCGAGATTGACAATGATAGGGGAAAAACCCGACCAAGGACAAGGGTCGGATACGAACGAGGGGTCAAGGACGAGGACCCGGATACTGACGATGATGAAGAAAACGATGTCAAGAACGATCCAGACGATGACCAGCGGGACTTCCAACGCTGGGAGATGACCAGTGGGTAGCAAACTGATGAGATTCAAGATCTCGATACAAGACATTTATAGTCCGGGCATTTCCCTGGACTTTGTAACTATGACAACGCCCGAGGCCCTATGAAGGGACACTCGAGTCTAGGCAGCAAGACGACAAGAAACAAAAATATCATAGTCAAAAGTCAAATAAGATATAAGTAGATGACCGAACCGACGAATGATAGACATGGACACACGATCCAGTAGACGGAACCAGACCGGATGAAATGGATACATACAAACTGGAACTGGATAGACAGTATGGATAATCGGATGAACAAAATACGAAACGGACTGACCTTGAGATGGTACGGACGGACATGGGACACGACTAGGACGCTTGATAGGACACCTTGATAAGCTGAAAAAGAGGACCTACAACCGTAGGAGGCCGCAGGCTCCTACATCGTATCCCATCATGAGAAAGAACGGGGATTGGTTGGTTACGGAGTGAGGGCAGTGATTGTGTGTGAATTCAGCCATGGGGATATGTTTGGCCCATTCCGTAGGGTTTTGGTGGCAAAAGAGGCAGAGGTAGGTTTCAATTTCCTGGTTCACCCGTTCAGTTTTGCCATCAGTCTGAGGGTGGTAGGCGGTGGAGAGGGCAAGTTGGTATCTTATGAGTTTTGTCAAAGATTTGGCGAATTCAGAGGCAAACTGAGGGCCACGATCGGAGATGATCTTGTCATAGAGTCCGAACCGGGTGTACACCTTGTGAAAGAAAAGGTGGGCAATGCCTTCAGCAGTAACGGTTTTCTGGGTAGGGCATAGGATTACCCCCTTCGTAAGCCCATGGTCAACCACGACCAAAAGACTATCAAAGTCGGAAGACTCAGGAAGGTCGGTGATGAGATCGCAAGAGATCTGTTGGAAGGGGTGGGTGCAGAAGGAGGCGATGGGGGTGAGTGGTGCAACAGTGGGATGAGTGTTGGCCTTCATCTGCTGACAGGGACTGCACCCTTCGACAAAGCAGCGGACAAAGGCGGCAAGCCCAGGCCACCAGTAGTCACGAGAGACGAGTTGGCGGGTTTTAAGGTACCCGGGGTGGCTGGCAGAGGGGTGGTCATGAGCGCGGGAGACGACCTCATGGCGGAGGGTGTCAGGGATGTAGACGCGACCTTGGTAGGTGAGGATGCTGGTGTCGTAAGACCAGTCAGACAAGTGGGAGCGGAATTTGGAGGCAACCGATCCCTTAAGCGTGTGAAGAGTGTCAATGACGACAGGATCAGAGGGGGAAGAGGTAGCAACCTTGGCCGCAAGGTCAGTGTCGATGAGCTTAACGAACAGGTCATCAGGGAGGAGGACAACATCCTCGTTATCAGCGTTGTTAGAGGACACAAAGTCAGGATGGCGGGATAGGGCAGAGAGGGCAGAGAGGGCGGAACCAGGAACATGGGTAAATTTCAAGTTGAAGTCCACAAGGTCCAAAAGCCAGCGGGCCTGTCAGCGATTAAGCTTGTGAGGTTCCCGGAAGTAGGTGAGGTTCTTGTGGTCTGTGAGGACAGAGACCACAAAAGGGGAACCATGGAGGTGATGACGCCATGCTTTGAGTGCACGGATGACAGCAAGGAGCTCGCGATCATAGATGTCGTAGTTACATTCAGCAGAGCAGAAGGATTGGGAGAGGTAGGCACATGGTCGGAGGTCCCCGTTACCATCGGGTTGGAGGAGGACGCCGCCTGTTGCCCACTTTGATGCATCGGTGGTAATGGAGAATGGTTTGGTTGGGTCGGGCAAGAGGAGGACGGGTGCCGAGGTGAATGTTTCTTTTAGGTGGGTGAAGGTGGAGGCACAAGCAGGGGACCAGTCCCAGGGGTGGTCCTTTTTGGTGAGGTCGAGGAGGGGGCGAGCGATGGTGGAATAGTCGGGGATAAATCGTCGATAGAAATTGGCAAAACCCAAGAAAGACCTGACGTCCTTTACCTTCAGAGGGGTTGGCCAGTCAGCGATTCTGGCGAGTTTAACAGGGTTCATGGCAAGTTTGCCCGGTTTGACCACCATCCCGAGGTATTCAACTTCGGTAGTGGCAAAATCACATTTCTCCAGCTTGAGGTGGAGGTCGAGTTCGGTCATTCATTTGAGGACGCGACGAGTACGTTTGACGTGGGTTCTTTCATCAGGGGAGAAGATGAGAAGGTCGTCCATGTAAATGACAAGCCACCCTTTGGTGATAAGGTCGTGGAAAGAGTCATTCATGAAACGTTGGAAGGTGGCAGGGGAGTTGGTCAGGCCAAAGAACATGACCGTTGGCTTGAACAAACCCTTATGGGTGAGGAAGGCTACCTTCCAGCAGTCGGATTCCTTGATTCTGACGTTATTGTATCCCCATTGAACGTCGAATTTAGTGAACACTTTGGCACCTTGGAGGCGCTCAACGAGGTCTGAGATGAGGGGGAGAGGGTAGGTATCACGAACAGTGTGTTCATTGAGGTATCTGTAGTCTTGGCAAGGGCGCAGTTTCCCATCTTTCTTCTTGATGAAGAAGAAGGGGGACGACTGGGGGGATTTAGAGGGTCAGATCTTTCCAGCGCGAAGGTTTTCTTCAAGGAAGTCCTCTGTGGCCTTCTTTTCGGCTTTGGTGAGTGGGTAGAGTTTGGCCGATTGTGGTTTAAATGTTTCGTTGAGTTGGATAGGGTGGTCATAGGGACGAGAGGGGGGAAGATGATTGGCAGATTCTTTGGAGAATACTGATGCGAAGTCGGCAAATTCAGGTGGTAACCGTACCTCTTTTTTTTCAGCGAGGGCTTCAATGGCGAGGTCGGTGGCGGTGGTAAGGCATTTAACAACTACCTCATCCTCCCATGCTTTCCACTCCTTATAGGTTGGCCATCTGTGTCCTCCCCAATCCTGGAGGTAGTCAAACAGGGTGCTATCCTGGTCTTGTTCTACTTGAACATGGCGAATCTGGACAGGGTCTGGGGTGTTCGCCACCTTGGCTGCATGTTCTATGAGCCACTTTGTCTCAGAGGGGGATTCTGTTGGTTCAGTGGGCGGTAGAGAGTCGGAGATGGGTAGGAGGAGGATACTGGTTGACCAATCGATGAGGGGGTTTGCATTCCTTAGCCAGGGCATTCCGAGAATGAAGGGGTCGTCCCCACAGTGCATGACGTGGAAGATTTCTGAGTAGGCCAATTCTTCAACAGTGAAGGATAGGGTGACGGAGAATTTGATTGGTCCTCCTTTATTCGGGGTATCATCTGCATTCCAAACCAGGACTGGTTTTTGGAGTCTGGTGAGCGGAATATGGTGTTTTTTGATGAAACTCCAATCTATGCAAGATCGGGTAGCTCCGGAATCTATGAGGGCATGGGTGTTGACGACTTTCTGACCAGTAGCAAAGACAATTGGAATTTGTATTGCTTGGGGATCTTTAGCTACTAGTACACGGTGATTGGAGGAGGAAACGTGCATCAAGGGTGTTCCTCCCTTTAAAAACCCTTGCCCCATCCGGAGAAGGTCACCCTCTTAACGGTTTCTTTGGGAGGGTCTTCTTCGTCTTCATCGTCAGGGATGGGTTTGAGTTTTGGGAGCGATGGGGTTTCAGCGACCTTTTTGATAGAGGCTTTCTTCTTCCCAGGGCTTGGGAAAGTGGGGCAAGTGTTTGACATATGTCCAGATTGGCAACAGCGGAAGCAGAGTTTCATCGTCATACATTGTTTTCTCTCTTCTGGGGTTAGCTTGCCAATCCTGACGACATCTACGTCCATAGCATCTGGGTCCTTTGCGGAGGCGGTGGAAGATGCAGCAGGCCGGAAGTAGTTATACATCCCTTTCTGCTTATAGGCATCAGCTCGCTCCCACTGGATGACAAAGTGAACGGCTTTCTTATACCATTCTTCTATGGTGACTGGGGGGGTGTCCATGGAGAAGATTCGTTGGCAGAGGGAGTTTGGTATTCCGGCAGCGAAGAAGTTAGTGAGGATGATGTCGTCTTCGATGGTGCTGAGAGAGACTTGGTTCTTGAACTCTGAGATATAACTGTTGATGTCGGAGAGTTTTGAGATACGGGTGCTTTGTAACCATCTAACTGCCTTTGCAACGGTATCTTCGTGTTGGAACGTCTCCTTGAAACTTTCCACGAACTTCTTGTACGTTCCGAATCCAGTGGTGGGGTTGGCAAGCTTCTGGGTTTGGAAGGTGTTAGCCCAAGTGGCCGCAGATCCGCTTCTCATGAACGAGAGGGTGAATGCAATTTTCTTTGCATCGGTGTTATAGAGGTCCTCGTTGGTGATGAGGTAAAACTGGACAGAGTTAAGCCATGGGATGGCTTTCTCGTAGGTGCCATCGTAGTCATCAGGCTTCCCAAGACGGAGTTCGGTAGGTTTGGTAGTCATTGGTGGGGAGGCGAATGGTAGGAGTGGGTTTCATATGGGGGTTTGGACTTGGGTGGTTCTTGCCTGGTGTTCTGCATTGGCGAAGGCTCTGGGGAGGGTCTGGTGGGTGGTTATGGGAGTGGGGGACGGTGGGGTTGGTTCTCTAGGGATGGATACTCCTTCAGAGAAGAGGGCGGCAAGGGCGTGGTCCTCATATTGTTCCTGGGGAGAGGTAACGTGGAGATCAGGTGATGATGGAGGGTTTTCTTCCTCAGAGGACTGGGGTTCAGGTTCTGAGTCGACAGGTGGGCGTTCTCTGGTAGGTCCAAAGATCCTATCAGCAAGGCTGGGGGGGTTTCGTCGAGATATGGTGGCAGTTTAGGCGGTGCTAACCGCAGCAGGAGAGCTTAGACCTTTTGTTACGCTTGATCCCAAAGGGTCGAGCACGGACTTGGTAAGATCCTAAGACACTCGAGGCAAGGGGATACCCTATAGATGAAAGGGTCAAGGATTCGTCCTGGTGGGGACCAGACAGTTGACTACCCATTGAAGCGGGTGGACCAAGGACAATCCCTTGTGATTGGGATGGGACACAGGCAAAAGCTAAAGCGCTCACTCAGGTGTAGAGCGGAGACACAAGAAAAGGAATAGGATGTTATAATCCAAGTAGGTCTAAGCTGGGGTACATGAGGTCTACTTGGGGTTTATATACAAGGACCAGGGGACGCTGAGTAATCGTATAGAAACGAAAAGAATAAAAGAGAACAAACGGCTGACTGAGCATTGAGTCAGCGAGCCAATGGCAGAAATATAGCAATGAGTAATTGAAGAATGTTCTAGAAGGTGGAAGAAGAAACAAGCACGTGATGGAGGGAACTACAAGCTTAGCATGAGAAGAGCTAAGCGAGGAGAGATAAGTCCAAAGAAAGGAAAAGAAGTAAAAACAAGGAATCGTAACAGGCTCAGTGCCAGCTACAGGGCTAATCAGTTCACCCTTGAGCACGGTCAATGAGTCATTTACACCTACCACTTTCCTACTAGTGTGCCCAAGGATGTCTGTAGGACTTACAGGGGTATTACTACACTCAGCCAAATCCATTGGCTCGAGACCAGATCTAACTACAGTGTCACTATCATCCCTAGCTGAGGGGTCCAAATGCTTGGTAACTATTTTTTTGATGTTTAATAGGTTTTCTAGTTTTTTGTTTTGTTTTTCAGCTTTTAATCTTGCAGCAAATAAACTATCACTAACTGGTACCCTACTCCCAGTCAGTGGCTTCCTTTTAAATCCTTGGATGCTTTTGCCTTGGCTTCTGATTCGAAGACATCAGCCCAGTATGCTCAGGCCTCATCTGACATGTATTCTTGTCAGCTTGTTGTAGCTGACTGGACAGCTATTTGCATTTGCAGCATAGGAGGTTGGTTGGCTGGTAGGTCCTCCACCCATGCTTCAGTGTAGTACCCTTCAGTGCTGGGTATCCAAACTTGCCGAAGGTTCTGGGGCTTCAGCTAAGCCCTTCCTTGTTGCAGGCCTTGCAGCTTCTGCTGTTTCTGGCAGTATCATTGAATGTGGCCTGCCCCGCCACAGTTGTAGCATGTAATTGACAGGTTTTGTGGCTGTCCTGTAATAGTATCTATTTGAATGGGCGCACCATGCCCAGGCTGAGTTCCACATTGGGTAAACCACTGGTTAGGTGGCAGACTGTTAGGTGGAGCATATCATCAAGGCCCCTACTGCCTCTGTGGTTGGAATCTGCACTCCACAGTGGTGGACTCAAATGATCAGCTGACCTTGCAGTAAGCCTCAATAAGGTCGTAGATATTATCTTTGACCATCATGTGCAGGTGGACTTGCATGTAAATCCAGGCATCCACAGCCTGTTTGAGAATTTCAGCTCCATGGCCATTTTCAATCTGAGATTCCCAGAAAAGAACCTTGAATTTCTAGAGGAACATATCGATAGCAGCTCCATTCTGCTTTAAGGCCATTAAGGCCTTAAATGATTTATGGGCAAGGACATTGATCTGGAAATGATCCTTGATTGTTTTGATGAGCTTGGGCCATTGTGGCCAGGTGTCATTGCCATGGGGATATCTGAGGGACTTGCTGTCCCATCCAAGAACTTCCTTTTCTTCTTCCTCAACATACTCCTTGAGTTAGAGCCTTATGAAGGATACAGCAGTGCCTTCTAGTCATGAGAGGACCACCACAATGCAGAGTTTCCTTGAGTCCCATTTTTGGAGGGACACCCAGACTTTGATTCTGGTTAACCAGTTCCAGAAGGTCTTATGATCACCATCCCATTTTCCAGGGTTGGTAACCTTCTTGGTAATGGCGGTGGGGGAGTCGGTTTTTTCTCATAGAAGGGCCTGAAAGAGCACCTTCAACTCATTGTTGGAGAGAGATGACGAGGACATCTCAAGGCAGGGTTCTGATTCTCAGGGGCAGCAGGTTTTTTGGACTAAGGGAGTCAGATTGGAAGCTGGTTGTGGTGCTGGCTGTTTTAATTCAGGAAAGGCAAAGTAAAGCCCTTCAAAACTTGGGGATCCAGGTGCAGACAGTTTGACAGTGCTTACTGACCCATATCTTTCAACAAGCCTCTAGGCACGCTTGCAGGGGTGAGGATCAAATTAAAGTGTGGGGGAGGGGTTCATAACGGTTGGTCTTCTTCAACAATTTGCTTTGATGGGTGAAAAGCCCATAAGGGTAGACACCTGATAACAAGTGGTGTTGTATGCATATCATGCACTGATGGTGGATGTCACAGGTATTCCACGAACCTGGTACCTCTAAACCACAAGAGGTACGCCCTAGTGCACTATGGACAAGCAGTAACTTTATCCTTATTTATAATGGTGGACGACTGTATGAATATCTATTTGGGTGATATGCCCTGGCCCTTCACATGGTGCCACTATACTTATCCCTTATGCCTGGGCCCAGCAACCATGACTCATGGATTTGCTTTCTTGTTTAATTCTTCTGAGGCAGATAAAAGCTCACACATTCTCAATAGTCTGCTGATGATAAGCCCTGAACATTGGGCAGGTCACATACTCAGGTTATGGTATGAAGCTTTGGCCAAGTGTTATGTGAGATGTGAAACACTGAAGCCAAGCAACTAAAGGCTTGCTGGAAAGCCTCATAAAAGGATGAGAGCAGAGGAGAGCACTTATTGTCCAAGGTTTTAACCCAAGAAACAAGTGGCCAAAGCTAGGGATACCAGCTGAGGGCACACTCTTTATATATTGTGAGTGATGGTGCACAGACCAAGCTGTGCTACAGATAAGGTGTGAATGGTATCTATATATAGTAAGTGATATCCCATGGGTGTGGGAGAGTTCTGTGATGTAAAAGTGTGACAATGGTAATTAGAAGGGTGTGGTGACCATGTGTTATGATGTCATATGATGTCATGGTCTAGGCCGTGTCATGTGATCCTGTCACATGACTAGTGAACAAGTGAAAAGTGAAAAATAATTAGGTCAGTGTATATGATATACATAACATTCTCATGTTCACTATAATATAATTCTTGTATTCAACCTTTTCCCCTTAAGAGCCACTAATGGCTCTAAAAAGGGGAGGGTGTCAGGGGTTGTGACCCCTTATATAGAAAGAGGGAGCACATGTGATATGAGTATATCACATGTGCTGTCTGTAGGTAGAAAAGGAGGGCCCATCCTAGCGATGGGCCCATTATCAGATATCTAGTGCTCCTACTGACTCACCCCATGAATAAGAACATCAGTTCACTTCACCTGTGTGATTAAGGAGTAAAAGACTGGGTGCAGAGCACCCAAATAACAACCTTACACTATCCATCTCCAGCTGCTCCTATAGAACATTGGTAACTCTTGCATAGGAGCTATAGGAGTTCATTCCGAAGTTTGTTAGCAAACTTCAGAGTTGGACAGGAGAGCCTGGAGGAGATTGGAGTTGTCATCTCTAACAATGGATACAATCCATACCCAGAACAAATGGGCAGATTGTACAAACAAGTCCAGACAAATGAAGAAATGCATGGAATACAAAAAAGATCTACCTAGATGGACTATAGGCATGATGGATGCTTGAATGGATGCTTGAACAGATTGAAAAGAGGGGGTTTGCAACTGTAGAAGGACTTGACCTCCTATACCACATGCATGGAGCCCATCTGGGGTTAGCAGCCTCATATCCCTGTTTAGAGCCCAAGCTGATGTCAACAGTCCCTCTTCCTTACTAGGGAACTTGATGGGCTTGTCCTGCCCCATCAGCCACCTCCAATGTCTGAGGATGGATCACTTACCTGCGTCTAGCCCACCTCCTTCCTCTTCCCCTTCTCCTTGGTTCATACCACCTTCTATTTCTCTCATGCCTTCTTGAGACACTTGTCTCAGATCGCCTTGGTCCACTTCTCCACCACCCCTTCATGCTTGCACCCAACCCACTCAGCTTCCTTCTTGCATTCATGCTCCTCACACATGATCTGATCTGCCTCTTCCTTGGTGTAACACTCTTCAGCAGCTTTCTCCTCATCACAATGGTGCTGCATAGTCTGTAGTTGTGATATGAGGACCATGATTTCATTGTTGAAGGAGGTAGAGGAGGGCATGATGAATGATTGGGGGAGGATGGTCATAGATTGTGGTTAGAAGACAGAACTGCACTACATGAGATGCAACTTGTAGACTGTTTCAAACTCCGACATGTGAATGTCACATGACCCTCCACTCCAGTTTCTTCTTCAGCCTGAACTCAGCTGGCCTTGAGGGCTCAGCCTTAACAGGGGGGCACTGTCATATCCACTCTGAACTCTGTATCTCCAAACCCCTCACTCTATCCCCTCACCTCTGTAACCCAGACTTCATACCTCCACACCCAGACTTCTTTCTTTCCCTCAGACTTTCATAGTTACTATATTTAGTATTCTCCTTGTTCCCCTTTGACCCTTCATTCCTACCTTAGACCCTTCACCATATCATATGCCTCTTCCTATATATGTTCTCCATTTTCATATGCTCTCTTCATACCTGTTAGAACTGGAGTCTCCAGGAGGTAACTCCAGAATTCTGGAGTTCAAGCAGGACTTGGCTTCACCATGTGTGGTGCACCCTTGTCACAACTCCAGGGGTGTCCTGTAATTTCAGAACAGATGGGAGAAGTCAGATTGACCCTGTTGCAAGTAACAAAGGTCAAGGATGATTCAGAAAAGAGTCTTGGGGACTCAAGGGGGTCAGAGTGAGCTTGGGAGACTGTTCAAGTCGATATTCAAACTGAAATATCTACTACAAATGTGGAGACTTATATATGGGAGTAGAACATAGGTCTTACTAATAATCCAGAGTGTGGGTGTTAAGTGTACTGGAGCTGTGCCTCTAAGCAGAGCACAGGGATGGAGGGTGAATTGGGATAAAGCTAGTGGCTATGTACTGTAAGCAAAGAATGGAATATAATACTAAGAACAAGAAATACTAAATACAGAGGGTCCGGAGTGTTAGAGATGTGGACTCATCAAGAATGCACCAGAGGTTGCAGGAAAGGGGTCTGGAATTGGCTCTGGAGTTAAGTCTGGAGTTCCAGATTGACGAATATGACATTACCCAATATACCTCACCATGCATTCCTCCATTCCCCCATCCAAACTCCAGACCAGACTTTAGTATATAAGCCTCCTATATTCTGTCTTTGTACCTCAGTATGAATATCACATTAGTCTCCTCCAGATCCTCATTTGGTCTCTCTTGCCCTCTTACTCTTCTTCTTTCTTCCTATGAAATACAAGAACTGAACCTTGGTAAGGGCACAACACATACATCCTGTGCCAAAGTCCTCCTATGTACCTTCCTGTTACTTCAATCTCTGTTTGTCCTTTGATGAACTTTATGTACTCACTTTTGGACCTCCAACTGGACTTGAGTCTGGAGGACCTGAACTTAACAGATGACTAATTTTGCCAGGCATGCTGGTATCTTTGTTGGGTCCATTTTGACTTGCTCATTGCATCTGGGCCTTTAATATATGTTGTTGGTCTCACTAGAGCAAAATTAGTTGTACAGATAGATAAACTTAATGGATATATGACTTACCTTTATATTAGTCATAAAACCTTTTGAACCCAATATGTATCCTTTTCATCTTCCCTATCACAAGCCTTTGACCAAAATCAACATCATCCAGTATTTTTGGCTTGATCTCATCTCCACTATATCCATCATCTTTGATCTCTTCATCATACTCTTGCTGATAATCAACCTTCAATCTATCAAATGCAATAGCAAGTTTCTTAGCTTCAGAATCATGTTGATCTGTTTCAGATCCAGATGTGATTTGCTCAGATATTAAAGATAATGTTTGCTACTGGTTCTGTAGCCCTGATATATTTTTGGGCTTCTTTTTCAGCCAGCCTCTAGGCATAGCTGTGATTGTTAATCAGTAATTACAGGGCCTAAATCAGCATTTTTTAAATTGCTTTCTGACTATGCTAACTATACTTTTTATTGTGGAATCACTAACAACTCCATAAAAGGAGTCATTTGTACATTTTTTAGTATTTTTAGTATTTTTTCTTGGGTTATGCCAAAATTTTGAGGGTCTAATTTGTTATTTTGGAGAAATCAAAAAATCAGCTCATGCAATCATCTTGTATGTACTCCTACTAGTCCAGACATATTGTTTTTATATAATTCCATTATGTTGTGGCCTCACAAAAATTCACAGAATATTATGGATGAGTTTGCTTGTCTGCAACTGTAATGGCTTCTATTACATTCAGAATTTAATTAGGAACCTTTTCCAGCATTGCAAGCAGCAAGTGGAAAATGCAATCAAGTGAGGTTAACAGTAATGAAGCTGTCTGGAAGAGGAAATAATTCCTCAATGACTGGAAGCAGTCAACACAGAATTGCTGGCTCAGCATTCCAAATCTAGTGATGTCTAGCAAGTACCAGAATAGTCTGAAGACCTAGCAAGACCTAGCAAGACCTTGCCAGAATCAGACTGTGTGAAACTTTATGTGACCAAGTTCAAGGTCTCACCAGCTCTAACTAGATGTAGTACCTCTTCCCTCCCTTGTCCTTGTATCATCCTTGTGAGCAATTAAATGTCGGCCCTATAGTCACATGTGTCCAAATACAGTATAACCATATAAGGGTCTAGCAGGCGTGGTCCTTATCCTACCATCAACTCCCACCATCAGCCATGCTAGATGCCAGTGTTGATGCTACACTCTTAGTGCCACCCACATCTGCTGATCACAGTGGCAATAGTCCTCAATGAAGTCAATGAAAACAAGCATAATGTTGACTCAGACAATGTAAGTTTGTGAGGGGAAAGCTTGTGTGCCTCACACACCCATTTGATTCCACCTGCATAGTACTCACTGTTAATCTCTAGCTCAACCTGGATGGTGCAGAAGATCCCTATGTAAGTACCATAGATTTATTGTTCTCTATGCATTGATTGATGTGCACACAAAGCAAGTCAGTTTCTACCAGACCAGTCATTGTCATCATACTGATGAATTCCCAACCTGCTCCCTTGACATGGTAAAGATTGCATGTGTTTCCCTGTGAATGTGTTATGGTGAGCTGCAGCATAGATACTCCTCTGCCTAAGTTCCTGTGCTTCCTTGTCCATGAGATCTCATTGCAAGACACTTCTATTCCTCAACTTTAGAACCTGAGGCAGGCTTAGGCCAAAAGAGCTACAAGATATTGTGGAGAGGTAAGTACACTTACATACACATACGTGCATATATGTGACTCTATCTAAGAGATGGCACAGTGAATAGTAAACACAATTAAGTCCAGTGCAAAATTCAGTGTATTTTACTAGGGAATTTCAGTGGATAATGTAATGAACTTCAGAGGATAAATGTAATGAATCTTGGAGATTTATGTACTGAACATTCATTGCAAAAATGCACTGATCCAGCATCTATCCCCTCTGAATTTCATTACATTTTTGTAGTGATTTTCAGCACTGCAGAACTAAATGAATTATCACTGAATCTCATTGGATTTTTTCACTCAATTAATTCTATAGCGAATTTCCACTGGATTTCAATTCAATAAAACTGTACACATGATTGACACAACATGACATGTGTGGACAAAAGCATACATAAGTGCAAACAAAACATAAGTAGAACAATAAGAATAAGTCTAATTGGAATCTCTGGATGAACACAATCAAATACTTGATGGCCCAGTAAGCAGGCATAACAGAAGAGGTTTGGACAACAAGCGAGTTTGGTTGCATTGTGATTGAATTAGTCATCTTTTGCAAGTTTAGTTTCGGATCTATTGGTGGCAGAGTGGTATGTTGGTAACATATACCAGATATGTAGATCCAAATCAGTGGCAATTAAATAACCTGTGAAGTCACAGTTAATGAGTCTGACTGACTGAGAGCTTACCCAAATGATACTACTACTTATTTCTGGCTGCGAGTTTCTTGCCTCTGGCTTGACATGTCCAAGTCATCTGGTGGAGCCAGTCTGTTAGCATAACATCCAGAGAACCTTGAAGATCCCACCTAATGATGCTAGAAGGCCCAGCATTGTGAGTATTGGATGAGGCACTCACATTTTGAGTACCAGTGACCTCCTTATATGATAGACAGCAATCAAAGAATTGATCACCCAATCAGCATGACCAATGGGGTTAAGGGGAAACAGAGGATGGACCTTTGGTCTCATGACTAGCTTTGGTTTGGGCCTTTGCTTAGTGTTGATGTTTGTCATATCCGTCAAATCCGGGACTCCAGACTTAACTCCGGACAACTCCAGACACCTTTCCTGCGACCTCCGGTGCATTCTCAATGAGTCCGCATCCCTGACACCCTGGACCCTCTGTATTTAGCATTCCTTGTTCTTAGTGTTACACTTCATTCTTCGCTTACAGTACATAGCCATTAGCTTCGCCCCAGTTCACCCTCCGTCCCTGTGCCCACTTAGGAGCACAGCTCTGGTATACCTAGCATCCGCACTCTGGACTATTAGTAAGACCTATGTTCTACTCCCGTATATAAAGTCCCCGCACTTGTAGTAGATACTCCAGTTTGAATATCGACTTGGACAGTCTCCCAAGCTCACTCTGACCCCTTGAGTCTCTAAGACTCTCTCTGAACCATTCTCAGCCTGTGTTGCTTGCAACAAGGCCAATCCGACTTCTTCTGCCCATTCTAAAATTACAGGACACCCCTGGAGTTGTGACAAGGGCGCACCACATACAGTGAAGCCAAGTCCTGCTCGAACTCTGGAGTTCCAGAGTTACCTCCCAGAGATCCCGGTTCTAACAATGTTATATCATATATGCTGACCTAATTATTTTTTACTTTCTCTTCACTCATTTACTGGTCATGTGACTAGATCACATGACACAGCCTAGACCATGACATCATATGATGTCATAACGCATGGTCACCTCACTCTTTTAATTACTGTCACTATGCTTCCTTATCACAGAACTCTCCCACACCCATGGGATATTACTTACTATACATAGATACCATTCACACCTTATCTGTAGCACAGCCTGGTCCATGCACTGTTTCTTGCAATATATAAAGGGTGTGTCCTCAGCTGGTATCTCCAGCTTTGGCCACTTGTTCCTTGGGTTAAAACCTTGGATAATAAGTGCTCTCCTCTGCTCTTTCCATCTCGCGAGGCTTTATGGCAAGCCTTTAGAAGACTCGGCTTTGGTGTTTCACCTCCAGCATAACAGTTGAGGGTAGGTGCTACAGGATCTTTAACTTGTATCATCTTCTTGGCCCCTCTCACCTTCTGTTTTTGGCCTGCAACTATCAGGAACTGAAAAGACAAAGCAAAAGCATCTAGCTCAAGCCGTTGTAGAAATCAGAAGAAATGATGAATACCAAGCATGAGGAATAAGGATGGTTTATATACATATAGTAGGTGTTTAGGGCAGGTGTGGGAAGGATGAGTAATATGCTGACTGATGCTCACTAATCAATGACGTCATGATGAGTCATGGGCTTGGCGATGATGTAGGGTCTAGGTCTATGATGTCACGGAATGTTCTGGAAGAATCATAAAGGATCGAGATAAGATAAGATAAAGGAAAATAAAGGAACTGAAGTGAAAGTTCTGTCAGCAACAGCTTTCATTGTGATATTGTCGAGCACATCATTGTCCCCAGTATTGTCTAATTCTTGCAGGTACTTGCCGACTTCATTGCTTGCTACCATCTCTTCAAATGCTTCCATAAGTGTGATGTCCATATCTTCAGCGATGAGGCACTGTGCAATGTTGGGGATGAGGATAAAGTGGGTGAACTGCTCAAGACTGAGTGGTGAAAATGCCTCAGTGGGTGTTATCATTGGGTCAATGAACAGCAAGATTGAAGCATGGATGACCATGTAACCCTTTGGTCCATAGCTATGATTTCTCATCAGTACTAATAATTTGTAACATATAAGATTTACTATCCAGGTTGTGCCTTCTTAAGAATGGTCAATGGCACAGATTGCATTGTCAGCTTTGAAAACTGTGCCAAGACCTCTTCGTTTGTCTTGCTGAATCCAAGCATACTGAGGTCGTCTATGAGGTTACAGAAGATATCATTAGTTTCTACCTCAATTGATGTGAGAAGGAAATCATTGATATGATTCTCTAGCCTCTCAATGTGCTTGGGTAAGCTAGTGAGATCAATGATTATTGGCCATTGATTGCCAATTGCATGGTGTTGTAAGCTCTCCTTATTGCACTCTGCAGTGATTTGAAGGTGAATATTGAGTTCAAGCTGGGCAGTCATCTGTGTGTCAGGACCATTGGTATCAATCAAAGCTTTCCTTTTCTTGCAGGCTATTGGAGACGGTACCAGGAATGTTGTCATAGCATCCCCTATTTAGACATATCGCCAAGATAATGTCAGTATTGGGAGCAGCTAGCTCCTTTGCTAATGACTGTAGGAGGCTCCAAGTCAATTAAACATTGCATTCTTTGAATGCTGAGTGTGAACTCTGGCCTTTTTTCAGTTTGTGGTTTCTTTCCAGGGGGTTCTTTTGCACCCCTGTCATTTCCTGCCTCCTATAGGTTATCAAAGTAATGAATGAACATTTGAGATTTATGACTAAGAAAGTTACACTTACCCTAGCTGTTTGGCGCTTTTTTGTGACTTGTCTAGACTTTTGGATCCCAGATGAGGTGCTTGCATTGAAATCATCACCCTTGTTGTCCTAATATTGGGTACTATCAGCCTGTTTCAGTCCATATAGTCTATAGTCACAGACTCACTTGAACATCTGCCTGTGTGTGATCCTGTTAGAACTGGGGCCTCCGGGAGGTAACTCCAGAACTCCAGAGTTCAGGCAGGACTTGGCTTCACCGTGTGTGGTGTGCCCTTGTCACAACTCCGGGAGTGTCCTGTAATTTCAGAATGGGTGGAAGAAGTCAGATTGGCCTTGTTACAAGCAACGAAGGCCAAGAATGATTCAGAAGAGAGTCTTAGAGACTCAAGGGGTCAGAGTGAGCTTGGGAGACTGTCCAAGTCAATATTCAAACTGGAGTATCTACTACAAGTGCGGAGACTTATATACAGGAGTAGAACATAGGTCTTATTAATAGTCTGGAGTGCGGATACTAAGTGTACTGGAGCTGTGCTCCTAAGCAGAGCACAGGGATGGAGGGTGAACTGGGACAAAGCTAGTGGCTATGTACTGTAAGCGAAGAATGGAATGTGACACTAAGAACAAGAAATACTAAATAGAGAGGGTCTGGAGTGTCAGGGATGTGGACTTATCAAGAATGCACCGGAGGTCACAGGAAGAAGGTCCAGAGTTCCAGATTGACAGATATGACAGATCCAAGGTTATGCTGGGTGTGTTAGAACCAGGGTCTCTGGGAGGTAACTCTGGAACTCTGGAGTTCGAGCAGGACTTGGCTTCACTGTATGTGGTGCGCCCTTGTCACAACTCTGGGGGTGTCCTGTAATTTTGGAATGGGCGGAAGAAGTTGGATTGGTCTTGTTGCAAGCAACAAGGCCAAGGATGGTTCAGAAGAGAGTCTTAGAGACTCAAGGGGGTCAGAGTGAGCTTGGGAGACTATCCAAGTCAATATTCAAACTGGAGTATCTACTACAAG
>JBBPTJ010000080.1:1402-12894 GCA_038094035.1 Pulveroboletus aff. ridleyi
GTGGTCGTCGGACGAAATCAGAACCCCTGGAAAGAGGTCAACCTCGTCGGATCAGAGGTAAGAGGTATACCATGGATTAGGCGACGAAGTGGTGGAGGCGCTGTATACCATGTACGCCTCGGCTTCTGACATTGTCGTGAACAGACCGAGGTAGCTGACCCATGCAGGACCTCGGGAATACCAACTACTCGATCCACGTTCCGCGGACCATGTTCAACCGAACGGTCACCGCGAACGTGGTCATGCGCGCTGTCCGCGCGCTCGGTGTGGATGCGTACGTGAACGAACGCAACGACATTTGTGTCGCTGGAGAAAAGATGAGTGGTGTCTGGCCGAGTTTCTCTTCTCGGGCAGCCTCATCCTTAACACTGTCTCCACGTCTCGGGTTCGGCCTACAAGATTGGAAACAGTCGTGCGTATCATCACGGAACAATGCTTATTTCGACACGGTTAGATACGTTGGGTGATTTGTTACGCACAGACAAAGTAGGTTCACCTCGAGTACCTGCATTTTTGGTTTATCATTCATTATCCTGTAGGAAACGATGGATACGAAGGGCGTTGCTTCGGTGCGATCTCGGGTTCGGAACCTCGTGCAGTCCAGCGCATCAGCAACACATGAGACATTTCTTGACACTGTCATAAATTCATTCAAAGAGGAATATGGTATCGACGACGAGGTGAGTTGGTTTGCTTCGGTTGTGTGTCTGTACTCATGTGTATTTCTCATAGCCGGTCTTCGTTCACGAGACGTCTCAGTACCTGGGGGACGAGTATTTTAAAGTCGGCATGTCCGAGCTACAGGCAAATCCATCATTCATGTATAGTACTGTCATTGACGTGCTTAGCCCAGAGCTGGGATTGGGCATATGGCCAAACTCCCGAATTCGAATATGTCGTTGGTAAAACGTTCCAGTGGGGACAATTGGTGAGATGGCATCGTCAGCATGCACTGAATTTCACGCCAATATTATGTATAGACATGTACGATCCACTCGAGACACGGGACCATTCTCTCGTGCTCGTTTGCGTTCTCCCGCGACGCTCGAATACCCTCGAGCGTTAGTTTGGGACTGGACAGGCTGGGTCGACGGTTAGTTGGCAAGCGATACGCGTTCGTCGATGAGGTGGTTGTTGGAGATGACATGAGCGAGATTTGGGGCTGGCTCAAGCAGGTGATGTCTGTCTGATCTGACCAGGGGGTTCCACCCGGCGGGGAAGACATACTAACGCGTCGGCACTCGGGCTCGTCATGAGGTCATCATCAACGGATAGATTGACCGGCGGACTGACGGCGGTCGCTAACATCGGCCTAGCGGATCAGGTGGGCTGATCGATCAACGTTCAACAGACAGACGTATGGTTCCTCCAACCCGCATGATGAGCATGGACGAGCTCAGTTCCGGTCCATCTGCATCTCAGATTTTACGTCGCCCTCGGTTGTAGAGTGTCCCTTAGTTTGGGACAGCGGTGTCTGATCTCGGGCTATGATTGGATCACATATAAGTTTTAAAAGTAATGAAAGACTACCACTAGAGAACTTGAGCGTGTTAGTGAACAGATGGGGCGATGAGAAAGACGTTCAGACGAGGGGCTCGTCCGCTGCGACTTGTCCGCTCGAGTGGCGTTCAAGATATCCCATTGACGACGACGACGATGGACGCAAAACTGTCCCATCTGGCCACCCTCGCACAAAAGGACAAGACCCCCGCCTACCTCTCTCTTCTCTCTGAAACCCTGTCTCGTCCAGACCCCTCCCTTCCCGCCGATCTTCATGTCCTCATTGATGCTGTCGCCAACCCGGACGTCGTCGGCCTCGTCACGGGCAGACAAGTCATCTCAGAGCTCGTCAAGAGCATCGGTGCAGGTGCCATCCCCGGTCACGATATACGCAAGCGCGTCGTCGAAGACGCGCTCGCCACCCTTCAACCCCGAATCGCCAGCTACGAAGAACAGGTATCTTCAGTCCGGCACGCCAGATCCATTGACGTCAATCCCTTATCAGGTCAACTCCCTCAGATTCCAGCTCGCCGATCTCCTCGAGGCGGAGGAAGAATGGACCGAGGCTGCTCGCATCTTGATGGGTGTCTCTCTCGACTCTGGTTCGCGGTGCGTCCGTTGATGTCACCCCCATCGCGTGCTACTCATTCTGCGACTAGCTCACTGCCCGACGAGGAAAAGTTCCGTGTCTACGTCCGAATCGTTCGCCTCCTCTTGGAAGACGAAGATTCAGTACAAGCGGAGACGTACTACAACCGTGCAGCCTCTTTATCGAATTCTACGACGGATAAAGAGATCCAGCTTCAGTTCAAGCTATGTCAAGCGAGAATCAGCGACTACGCTCGGAAATTCTTGGAAGCCGCATTGAGGTATCACGAACTCTCCTGGGTCGCGGAGATCGACGAGGAGGAGCGAAAACAGATTCTGTAAGCATGCTGCGTCTACGCGCCAGATGAGCTGAATGGAACCCTGCAGATCACACGCTGTAACATGTGCCGTTCTTGCCCCTGCGGGACCTAATCGTTCCCGCGTACTCGCTTCGTTGTACCGGGACGAGAGATCCGCCGATCTTCCGACATACAACATTCTTTCTAAAATGTTCCTTGACCACATCCTCCGCCCAGCAGAAGTCAAGAGTTTCGAGGAGTCCCTTCGACCACATCAACTCGCTAAAATCACGATATCCAGCAACGATAGACTCGCGTTTGCCGTTGACGAAGACGATCTCTTGGACCCATCGACGAACACGCGTAGAGGACCTTCAACGGTCCTTGATCGTGCCGTGATGGAGCACAACCTCCTGGCCAGCTCGAAAATATATAACAATATCTCGTTTCGTGGGTTAGGCGCGTTACTCGACTTGGCTCCCAGCGCGGCGGAGACGATGGCCCGAAAGATGATCGAGCAAGGTCGACTAAGGGGTTCGATCGACCAAGTGGAAAAACTCATTTGGTTTGAGGGAGGGAAGGAGGAAGATGATGCCCAAGGGAAGGCAGGAGGTTTGGGTGATGTCGAACAAACCAGCGAAGCAACAGGGGCCCCGTTCACGAAACGTTGGGACATGCAAATACGAACTATAGCAGCAAACGTATTGTTCGCTGCATCTTTTCCCGTGCCATGCTGACGCCGCGATAGGTTGAATCCATTGTGCAAACCCTTGCAATTCAAGGTCTCGTTTAAGTAAGCACCAGCGTGAAAATGATAGCATCATCTCGAGGTCACCATCTGGTGATAGATACGTTCCAGGCACCCAGGGTGTTATTAAACAGGCTGTGGTTGCATACTGCTTTCCAATTTACGACGTTTCTTTGCACGCTCTCGTTTAGTCTCCAACTCATGCCATTCACCCTCGAGCGACGACAAACTAGAGTAAGCCATGAGCGATCGTAGGCTGTTTAAACCGCAGTACGCACCCAATAGGGAGTTCTGGTGGTGGTAGCTCGTCCTTGAAATACGGGGCTTCGAGAGCCTGTGCTGCAGTGACCCGTTTGGCAGGATCATACGTGAGTAACTGCTCCGCTAGATCAAGAGCTGCAGGTGACAGCCATCTGATGCAATGTGAGCTTCGAAAGCCCAAGACGTGCTCAACTCACTTTTGGAAGAGCTCCCTGAAATGGTCTTGTAGTACATCTTTTGGTTTCACCAGTTCATACCAAGGCAGCTCAGTAATACCAGGCCATCGCTCCGGAGTAGGAGTGCCAAAGATACGGTAGATGACATCAAGCTGGTGAATTTCGTCGTTCCCTTGGAATATCGGTTTCTTGGTAAACAACTCGAGCATAATGCAACTACAGAAACGCAATGAACAAGGGTCAGACACTCCTTCGCAAGCCATGACTTACCCAGCGCTCCACATGTCCACTTCCGGCCCATATACCGTCGCACCAAACAGAAGTTCAGGCGGTCTGTACCAGAGGGTAATTACCCGGTTGGTATAATCCATGCGTCGCCGCTTCTGATAGAATCGGGCAAGGCCAAAGTCAGCGAGCTTGAGTTCGCCCCTATTGTTGATCAGAATATTGGATCCTTTGACATCCCTATGTATCACTCCCTTGCGATGCAAGTATGCGAGGCCGGCGAGCATCTGGCTGCAAAGAGACTTTAGGTTGGCTTCGGAAAAAGAAAATTGCGTTTGGGAAAGGACGCCCGTCAGATCGTGATCCATATACTCGAATACCATGAACACCGAGCCTGCGAATACGTGAGTGACATGGCGATCGTCAATGAGTAGCCTTACCGTTGGATACCATCATTTCATAAAGGCGCACGATATTCTGATGTCTCAGCGACTGGAGAAGCTTGATCTCCCGCATGGCGGTAACGGGGAAGCCGTCTCGCTCCGCTTCCATCCGTATCCTTTTCAATGCAACGTGGACATTAGTGATCGTATTTCGGGCCTTGTACACCTTCCCAAACGTTCCCTCGCCAACCTGACTCACGATCGCATACAGTTCCTTGCGAGAGGTGACAGTCGGGGACGATGGCCGTGTGCCCGCGTCGACCTCCGGTTCGAGTGGACGGGGTTGTTGCGCAGGTGTGACAAGTTCACCATTGGCTTTCGGAGATACTGACACTTTCGTGACATCATGGACAGTCGGGGAAGGAGGTCGGAACTCGGCGACGGCCTCCACCGATGAAGGGACAGCGTCTTGCAAAAACGTAGGCTGGGTAGATTTTCCACCAGCTTGCTGGGAATCCTCTTGATCAGTCGCCGTTTCCTCGTGCATACGCTTAGTCGGGACCTCGGGTCGCGTAGGGTCCTCGTGGCCTTGAGAGGTGGCTCCATGATGCTTTTGATCGTCACGGGGAAAGAACATTTTCACCGACGAGCTAGCAAGCCCAATGGGTTTGAAGCCTGCAGGTTTCGAGGATTTTGTTCTAGTGGGAGACCCTGCGCCACGTCTATGTGGCATGGCCGATGACGTTAGGACTATTTCTTGGGGGTGGAAATCTGGAGTGAGAGGTATAACGGGTGGAGGGGGCATACGCTCGGTCGACCGACGTGCTGAACCGGGTGAAGCGGAAGGAGCAGTCTGTTCGAATATCAGTTCAAAACCCTTTTCAAAAAGCCAAAGAAACATACGTCGTGATTCCCGTTGGCACCAGCCGACTCATTTTTTGTCGACTCTGGTTCTTGGCCGATAACAAAATCGGGTCGTTGCCGCAGGGTTGTCTTGGATATAGAAAGGGAAATGTCTCTGAAAAGAGTCGCTGGTGGTAGTCGGTGCTTTGCCCTTGGTCGGTCCCCTGGACTTCGACTTGAGCTCCGGCTCCGACTCCAGCTTCCCGAAGAGATGGAGGACACACTCCTCCGACGCGAAGGTGCCCGGGTGACATAGCTTCGATGGGATGAAGCCGGAGATCTTGACCTATTCGCTTTGCCAGAGGGGCTATTGCTACGAGGCCGCGCAGGACTAGGATGACGAGCATCTTGCGGTGGTGAGAATGACCGGGATCGTGAGCGACCTCTTGATGAGTTGCGAGAGTAGACAGAGTCGGGGGTGCGCGAGCGTGAACGAGAGGGAGAAGATAGTCGCTTGATGGGACTGCGAACTGGCTTGGGCGGCAGGGGGTGAAATTCCCTCCTCTTCCAGCTGAAAAAACTTGAGAACGGGATAAGAGAGCGATATGGTGGACATACTTGTTCAGGCTATCGTTGTCATTGCGCCGGTCACGATCCCACCGCCGATCATGATCCCGGTCTTTGTCACCTCGCTGGCGCTGGCGGTTCTGGTTGGGCCTCTTTCCTTTCAGTTTTCCTGGTCCACCGCGGATGCGTTGATTGCGGTAAGCTTGCTCTCCACGAGAGTGCCAACCAGGCCCAGGTTCCCAAGATCGATCCTCCTTCGAGAAGGAACCGTCCTCCTGGCTATCTGGGGGTCGTCGCTGTTGATGTCGGTCGCGTTTGCGCGTTTCCCAACCGTTGTCACTCCGCCACCGACGATTTCCTTGAGAACGGGACTCCGTGTTGTCCCGGCCCCTCCCTCGATCCTCCTCCAACTCCCCTCTTCGCCAATCCGGAGATGGAGAACCCCACTGAGGACCACCGTCATGATTGTCTGCCAAGCCCCAACCCTGGGACTCACTGCGGTGTGCAACCGTGACATCTCTCGATGTCCGGTCCCTACCCCCGCTTTGAGCATCGCTCTCGTGAGAGAACCGAGATCGCCGCTGGTCGCCATCTCTCGCGTCAGCCACATCATAGTTATCTCTACCACTCCGATAGCGGCCCTCAGAGGTGCGCGGTTGAAAGTGGTCTTGTGAGTCGACATGCGATGAAGGGCCGTCTCTGCTCATGAAATCCACCCTGGATGTCAACGGGATGTATGTGTCCGTATGTTGTTGGTATGCCTGGGGTCGAGAGCGTCCGTAAGCGTCTGTCTGTGCATCGTCCGTTCGTGAGACTGCCACTTGAGTCAATGCGGTGTCGTCGTTGCCGACGTTTTTGCCACGCTTACGCTTGGATCTGTTTTGTGAGGAGTGCATCAGCAGGTAGCTGTGGTGGACTTGGCGTCGAGTCAATGGAGAAGGGTGTGGGACGAGGAGCGAGGCAGAAAAAGAGTCGAACAAGCCAAAAAGGGTCCACCCTTGTGGTCGAGGACAGACAGACGGTGCAATTGTGACAAACAGCAGACAAACGCTCAAATCACAGACACTTTTGGCGAGAGAAGGACTGAGACGACGAGGGTAAAGAAGCGCAGGCGATGGTCAGTAAGGCTCTCGGTGTTACTGAACCACGAAACACAACGGGACTTACATAACAACGAATATTCAGCAAGGACGTGCAAGCATACCAGTACTCAGAATCAGCCTTTCTATGTCGCGAGCAGCGTCGGCCTGGTCTTGGTTGTGTGCGCGGTGTGAGGCAACCGACCTTTCACGTGGTGGCGGGTGTCAAAGCGGGCGGACTCTCGGATCCTTCACAACATCAAACCCATCCTAGCAAGACCGAAAATGCCCAGCACGGAGACGTGAACTAACCGTACAAACGACGGTCGTTGGTTGACGGAGGAGGTGTGAGCCTACAACGTTTATCATCAGAAATTCCCAGCCGCCATCCGATCGCGATCGAGTAACGACTACACAAGTACATTATTGGTTTACACAGTTCGTCAGTCGTGTCTCAGAATCATCCGGAGCCATGCCCACAGCATTTCGCAGTACCTCCAATGCGCGATCCCGATGCTGCATAATAAACCGAGCGAGTTGCAAGTCGACCGAGTGATTGATGCCCCTCCTCGACGCACGCGCATTCCGTCTGATGATGGACGTCGCATTTCGGTACTTGGAATGCGCCGCTGGGCCGCGAGCAGGGGCAAATAACTGGCAGCACGTTTAACAGACGACTCGGTAGACCTGAAAGAAGATCACCTTGATCGTCGTGTCGATACCGCTGACGGCCACGAGCGGAAGCGTCGGGTGACCCTCAATGACGTTCACGACACTGTTGTCTCCTTCCAACACATCAACCAGTTCTCCAGTCGATTTTTTCCATATGAAAAAGTTGCCGTCATCCGAGCCAGAGGTGATGTACTCGTCATGAGGACCTAGAAAGCTCACTGCAGGCAAGTCACCCACTGCGCACATGCTAGATGGGGGCACTTACCATCCTTGACCGTCTCGACGTTGCAATGTCCAGAGAAACGCACGCGTGGGTAGACCACGGGCGTATCAGGATGTACGTCAGTGGTCGACGCAATCCTCCCGTCGTCATCTTCAGGTTCATCTCCCAGCACGTTGTCCTCATCTTCACTCTCATCAACCTCCATTTCCGTTTCTTCGTCTTCGTCAGGATCTCCCGATGCGCCTTCGCCATCTCTTCCCCCGTTGCTGTACGTCTTCGGACGCCATTCGGCCACGTTCTGTTTTGCCTCGACCGAGTTCGGGGGAAGCATAGACGATGTCTTGTCTGTCGGACCTGCATTTGGCTCGTCTCGCGTGGAGTACAGGTACACCGCATCCGAATTGAACGCTGGGACGGGATCATCATGACGACAGCAAGTCGATCATGCAAAGTACCTACACAAAAGAAGCTGCCGAGACAAGCCGTCAGCACACATTGGAGATGCGTGTCTCTGCTCTCGATAGACGTACTTCATGACCATTCCAAGTTGACATTCGCGCTCCTGTGATATGTTCATATCCCTTTGCTTCCCCTGGCGCCCGGGAATGTCTAGAAAAACGTCGAACACATGTCGTCATATCACTGCTTGTGGGTGACATTCCCCATTCCTCTTGTAGAAGACGACCTACGTGACGCCGATCAAAGAGATGAGCCTTGCGAACACGAATGTCAGGCACGGGGGTTTGCAACACAACGGCAACGCTCACGAAAGGTGATTCACCCCCTACCACAAATTGATAAGGCGTCAGTGGGGAGAGTGCAATCGTCGAAAGCTCGTGTGGTAGCTTAGCCAGAGGTGCAGGGCAGCCACCGTTGGCGCACGAGTGCGGGGTTCGAAGGTCATGCTGACGGACCTCTCCGTCCTAGTGGCGGAACATATTTCAGTGAATGGAGCAATCATGAGGAATAGAGACAGACTTCGGCTACCGTCAGGAAGCAGTCGGGACTGTCTTCCGTGATGATGCGCTTCGTCCTCCTGGAATGACAACGCAGTACACTGATGCACGCTTGTCGGGTGGTGTACTCCATTTCACTGCCTGAGGGGCAACGGCCAACTGACTCGCCAATATCAAACACGCGAACTTGGGTGTCACCCGCCACAGTTGCGCTAAAGAACGCTGGATGAGCATACCCAAAAGAGAATCCGGGCAGACTATTTACATCCTCGTGGATGAGGGTAGCATATGCGCATTGAATACGTTCGCACTGTGACCCGTGTTTATCACCGTCTGGCAAGTGAATGGGTATTCGTTCCGAATGTCTGAGGAACTTTGGTCCATTCGCCATACCCGCAACCTGGCGATTATATATCGTGAATAAGGGAGAGACAGTCAAAAGATCCTGAGACTGACTGTTGATCATCCCCACTGCTGACGAGAAGTTCCCCGTTCTGCGCCCAACTCAGGGCGTTCACGCATCTTTATTTGGAGGACTGGTAAGGCCAGGGGCTAAAAGTCTGCGATAGCGATCATAATATGCACGCTCACCCAGTATGCCCACTTCCACCACTGCCGAGGACGTTTACTCTATCGAGACGTCGGGCCCACACATGACTGGTCATTTGTCGCCTCCAGACCAGTAATCTCGCTGTGGATGAGGGGACAGTTTCATGTGAGAAGCTAGACAAGGTGGGATAGAGCAAGGCCAGAGGAGGTTCGACGTCGGTGTCCATGGACAACTTTCCTCAGAGTAGTGATGGCCAAACGAAAATGCCATCTGGGGTATGATTCAGTATTACTCGGGTGTCATTTCAGAATCCAAGACCAGCAACGTCCAACACATGTGCATAACCGAAAAACTCGTACTACACGATTGTTAACATAGAAAGCTACGGACGTCGTTTTGACCGCTCTCCGTTGAATCAAGCACGTCACGAGATCAAAAAGATAGGGAATCCGCATAGCAGCAACTGTGGACGGTAGTGCAGAATACAAGCCTTACGCGGCAGTGGCAAAACCAACAGCATTTCTCCCTAGGTCATACACCGTGAAGTAACGCCTGAGGAAGACATCACCTGAAAGAAAAGAATATTAGTGTGCATTCTCGCCACATCAAATCAACAGTGTACCAATGATCCAGAGGGCTCCACCGGGCAGGTTGATGTCCAGGCCTGTGAAGGCAGATATACATGTCCCTTGGACGTTGAGGATATAATCGCTGCCCTTCAGCGGGTATGGTTTGCCATCAAAGTAAAACGATAGATCCGGCAGCTGGGGAACCGTGGAACAGTCAACCGTATATTGACCATTCCACGAGCGTTTGGCACCAATTTGCGTGTTCAACATCTCCGCCACATCAGTGGGAAGAGCAATCAAGGAGGTACCTACAAGGTTGAGCATGTCTTTGAAAGCAGACTGACATCTCGAGCTTACCCGTGTCAATAGCGGCACCGGTGTTGTCGAGTTCGAGGACATCATCCCCAAAAGATACCCTCTCGAGTTCAACCTCCCAATAAGCCTTGCGACGAACGGGAGCATAACTGATCTTGCCAGTGTAGGCTGCAGGATCGATTCCACCAAACACGGCCTCACCACCGTCAGCCTCCGAAGTACCGATGCGGAAAGAGAACACGGGTTGGTCAAGAAGACCCTGGTTGATCATGTTGTAGAACGGTGGGACTATACCGTTCACCGAGATAGTGTCGTACGCGAGGCCAAGAATGCCATCGAACCTCGGGAGAGGTCAGAACACAGGCACGCGACAAAAGGAATGCACTCACTTGCCAAAGGCAAAGGCAAGACCGGGCTCCTTGGTAGCTTCGGCGAAATCTTGCTTATGAATGGAAAGGTCGCCAATGACCAGGTTATCCTGCGAGACGAATCCTTCCATTGAACCGGACCCATATTGGATCGAGAAATCAGAACCATTCGCTTTGTATGAACTCGATGCATCCGAGCTATACTTGGCATGGAGGAAGCACGCAATGGAGGTACAGCCGCTGCTTGGTACCCAGAGGTTGCTGGAACTGCAAGCAAAGATAAGCACAAGACAAGCAAGGAGAGGAAAGGACATACCCTGTGTCAAGAACGACCTTGAAGGACTGGGGCGGCGTGCCGAGGGTGATCTCTGAATAGTACTGGGCGTTCATAAAGTCTGTAGGGAGTGTAGTGGCGGCATAAAGTGAAGAGGGGGAAACGACGTACTGGAGAGAGGAACGTCGTGACCACCGTTGAGCAACTCCTCCTGCGTCCAAAAAACGTCGTCTCCCTTTGGACTGGGCCTCACATTGCGACCAGCACCGCCAGCGCCGAAGAGGGGGACTTGCTGGTAAGGGATTTGAGAGCCGTACTTCTCTGCGAGATAGGCAGTTTCAAGGATATGGCCGGGTGCTACAGAGGGCAACTTCTGTAGTTTGAGCTTGTGAATGCCAGCAGAGGCAAACGGGAGGAGTAAAAGCGTCGCAAAGGCAGAGAGGAACATGGCGGACGAGGCGCAACCGCGGCAGGACTGAACCTTTATCAGCGAGCAATCCGGAGAACCCCGGGTTCACTCGGGTCAGTCGGGTCAGCCAACGATCCCTCATGGACTCCCTCTCCACCATCGAATGTCTCCTCCTCGCACAGGCCGTTTATGAGTACGGTGCAGATGCCTGGCAGTCTGTATCCAAAGTACTCTCAAAACATCCCGCACTTGTACGCCCGAAATCCTTCTTTGCACCCCAAGTTCGTTCATACCTATCCGGCCATGTGTAGTTTACTCAATGTACCATCTAGTCCTGTCACCAAATCTACGTTCGTCTCATGAACGAAGCCTCTCTGGACTGGTAAGAGACATCGTACAGAGTCCGAGCGTCCCGTACCACTCATCCGGACCTGCTAGCTCTGAAGCGAACAATGCTCCCCATGGTAAGCCTCCTCTCGAACCGCGC
>JBBPTJ010000080.1:12991-26083 GCA_038094035.1 Pulveroboletus aff. ridleyi
CCTGGCACAGCGTCACTATTCCGCTCGCCTTCTTCATCTGCGTGATTTGATCGCCGCAGAAGAGGCCAGATTCAAGCAAGTACCTTCCTCATCTCGTTGATACATTTCCGTTCATGCATCGTACACAGGTCTATTGTCGCGGAAATCGACGAGATACGGAGCGGGGCTTGGGATGATAAAATTAGGGCCAGGCTCGCTGGTAGTAGCGACACACCTCCCGATGACGCGGCAGACTCTCAGTCGCCAATAGAACCTATTTTGGTAGGTTTGCAACATGGCCTAGAGAATTCGTTCACCATCTTGCTCTTTGTTTATCCATAGGAGCCTCAGCAGAACACAGCAGATGAAGTCCCCGTCGACGATCAGGAAACCTTGAACCAGACCCCTGAAGGAGGCGATACCGAGGTCCATACCGTCGACGATGCCATAGAACAACGAGCCTCCGAAGCACCACCTGATACAGCTATCGATAACCAAGCTGCGGAAGCTGTTACTGTCGCAGAAGATACTGTGGTTGAGCCAGCTTCCGCGGATATCACTGAGGCCACCCCTCAGGAAATTACGGCAGTCGACGTTCCAGAAGCAAATCCACCGGCACCTGAGATGGTTCAAATGGACGAAGAGTCCGACATTCTTCCAGAGTCCGAAGACAAAGCGAACGAAAAACTACAGCAGCGCGAGGGTAGCCATTCTCCCTTAGAGTATTTGGTGCCCCTATTGATTGCATCACTTCATGAAAGGTAAACGCAAGGTTGCAGACTCGGACAGCCTCGAAGAAAGTCTACGGGAGAGAAAGAGAGCTCGGGATGAGTCTACGCCAACAGACGGGGACGATCAACGTACGTGATACTAGCCTGGTCAGATCCATTCGCTCACGATAAACAGCCTACCCTTCTCGGCCACGTAGTATGGCAAGTGGGGAACTCGTCTCCCATCAAACCCTACCGTCCGTCCCTAACAAACGCTTCCAAACCGTGATCGGAATGCTCCACAGTCAGATCTCACAACACCGCAACGGTAATATATTTCATAATCCTATCAAAAACTCCGAAGCACCAGACTATCATGATATTATCAAGCACCCAATGGACCTCAAGACCATTAAGGGGAGGGTCAAAGACGGAGTTATCTCGAACTCGCTCGAGTTCCAAAGGGACGTTTACCTCATGTTTGCGAATGCTATGATGTACAACCGTCCGTCAAGTGATATATACCGCATGGCTGAGGAGGTAAGAACGTGGTTCTTCAAGGTATCACTTCCATTTAACCCGATGCACAGATGATGGCTGAGAGTGAAGTACACATCAATACGTTTCGCCAGACCGAGGGATTTATACGTAGCACCCGTTCTTAAGTCTCTTATTGTTCCTATGTGTACGGGCAATTCTACCCATCTCTACGTCAGGAATAAATGTACAAGTGGCAATGACGCTAGGACAAAGAAGCAAGCAGTAAAGTGGATATGAAATACATCAGAACCAAGGATGATAGATCTCCGACATTCTCATGAGTTGGATTGGATTCGTGGCCGTCGATACAAGGTTGGTGATCGTGTGTACGACCGGAACGGTTGGCGGTGTCGTAACCATGCTCATCTGCTGCCAATTAACTGGTGCATCGGATCTGCAAGCTGGTTCTGGTTCTTACCTGGTCGCGCTCGAGTTTGCATGCCATTACCTCAGCGCGCTTGACAACGCCTTCAATGTTGGACGCGCAGTTCTTGCGGAAGGAGAGGTCAAATGTCCATGGTTGACCTCTGCCATGCAGCCAAGTCATAACTTCATCTCGAGCAAACAGACAAAGTTGTTGTTCCAGACCAAACTGAATTTGCTGGTTAACGATTATTCATGATGTTACCTGACAAGTATACACTTACATCAGGTTCCGTGAGGCAGCGACCGATGACCATGATGCCAGATGTGAGGAGACCTTCGGTAAAGACAGGCCCAAGGAATCGTTGCATGTTTGGCGTGAACCGGAAGGGCACCGCATCATTTGATGCAAATACCGGAGCCTGACCAGCAACGCCAGGAAGTAGCTCGCTCATTGCAATTCTGCCTGTTGAGCGGGATATGTGGAATCGGGACGGTATCCTGCTCGTGAGACAAAAGACATATGTCATGAAACTTGTAGCAGCGATCTGCAGAGCAAACTGTTTGCGCATCTTCCAAAGGTCTGCGGGGTCGCTCATGACACTGAGCATATACTAGAGAGAATAAAAAATCGAATTGATAAAGTCGTAAATAGAACGACAGCCAACCTTGGTAAGAACGTCGTCCGGAACGAGTTTCGTCACAACTTCATCCATGATGTCCTTCCGAAGGGTAAAGTATTCTGTTTTACCAGGCTAGGGGAAAATAAGAACCCAGAATAGGCGTGATTTAATGGGTACATACAGCTCTCTGGTTCACTTGTTTGAATTCTAGGAGGACGCTCTTCAGCTTCTCTCCAGAAACAAGAATGGGGTCCTCGCGCGTAATTCCAGTCTCTTCGCAATGACGATCGTAAATGTCACCCAGGGTCACGTAGGATGAGTCGTTCTGAAGCAAGCGCAATGTGGGGCTGCAGGATATGGCGGCTGGTATATGGAAACTGAGGTTGCGCTTACGCGACTCTTTCTTTCGCGCAAGTGCCCTGTCAAAAGGATTTGAGCACGACGCCTATAAAACAACACAGTGGAAGTACCCATTAAATACGCGGAATACTTGCATCACTCGCTCCTCGCGGCGACAGTGACGCCCAGATGGAAGCTGCGCAGAGAACGAGGTCTTCGAATGGTCACTACCATGAATAGTGAATCTCTTCCAGCAGTAACCGTGGGATCGACAATTCTCAAATTTAGCACCAAATCTCTGGATGTGGACGAAGTTCTGGTTACTGTCCTTGTCCTAATCGGATGTTTAGGGACTCTCTGGAACCTGTCACGCGACCCGCTCACCTCCGTATATTGTCCAGGAACCTCGATGTCATCAAATTTACCATATTGGAACTCGGTCAAGTAGTGACTCAGAAGATCCAGGGATTGAATGCGGGGTCTTGAATCAAGGTACTTCTCTTGTCGGTCTCGCCAACGCTGGAGTCGACGGATGTATTCGTAGTGCGTTGGCTTGCTTCTCAAGAAATCCTCCTCGTATTCCTTCTGCTCGGATACACTCAGGGAATATGAATATAAAATTCGTAGTACGACGCACCCGTGCAGGACCGGACAGGTTTGCTGCCATCTTTGTTAAGTTGTTGATCGTGTGAGGTGCAAGTTGTCCGTCGTCTTCAGGCGTATTCGTGCGCATCACATAATTCTAGATAAAATCAGAACAGGATGCTTGAGCAAGCGAAGCGAGTCACTCACCTGAATGGCATCTTGCAGGAGCATACTTATCAATCGGTAGATTTCTTCCTCGGGTGGCGCCTTGAATCGTTGGAGTATTTGATCTACCATAGTCTCCATACTCAGGATGAGCAGCGGGAAAGCGGTCTTCAGTATTTGAACGACCTCGTCAACATGTTCCCATGCTTGACGAAGAGTATACGCAGGTTGGACTTCAGTAGCCAGATGCTGACCAGGTAGCGATGTCGCCGGGTTGGAGCCAGTAGGATCCGCATGTGCAGTAGGTAGCTGTTGGCTTCCATTGACTTCGACGGAGGGGTTCTCTCGTTTAATACATTCCCCAGAAACTTCAGCACTCGCGTCCTGCATTGCCAGGTCACTATCTGCACGTTTTATCCCGTTAACTGGGACTGCCTGGTTCGCTTGCATGGCACGAGCGGCTGCAGCTGCGGCGGCTTGCTTCTTGACGAAGGCCATATCCTCTTTAGTTGTTCGCAAGGGGAAAAATAGTGCCTGGTCAATGATTAGTCACGGAAATACTGAGACGTTAGCATTATAATTACTTGGGGGAACAACTTGGCCAGGTTGAGAAGGATGTAGCGGGCTTGTTTTACCTCCCGCTGATTGATGGACAGACAAAGTTGAGGAATCAGCGATATCCAATACCAGAATACCGCCTCCCCTTTGTAGGTGTCAAATGCGCGGGAGATCGTGAAGTTACCGTCATCGACGCTGAGAAGCCAAAGAACGCGAGTGAGAAGTGGCCGACTTTTGCCGTTCTTGTACTGGCCAGCGGCTTGAAGATAACAGCTGACGGCTTTAGCAGCGTACGTCATATCGGCAGGAACATCCTTGAACATCCGATCGTTATAGCGGCCCCACTCCGCCCATGCCTTCGCTTGTGACATGTCCATTTGTATGGCTTGTCCGAATGCCTGATCTGCGTCGTCGGAGCGTCCGCTTCTTGCGTGGAACATTCCCTTCAACGTGAAAAACTCCGCCTTTTGCGCATTGGAAAAGTACATTAGATTAGTGTTGTTGATTACTTCTAAACCAGCGTGAAGGTCATTAGGTTTTTGGTAGTGGCAGCGCGCTTGCTCCCGGAGCTTGAGAAAGGCTTCGGATATTTCAATGTTAGGGAGTGTGTATATCTTGTTCAAGGAGCTAAAACACACGTCCAGCAGATCGTGCTTTCTGGCGACGTGAGCAAAACGGTTGATGATCCAAGCGGTTTCGTGATAGCCTCGGTAACCGGAGGTGTTGACATTGGTAGAAGCTGCGTTACCGTTCTGGTTATTAGTGGAGATGAGGGGGATGTAAGCCTTGTTGATCGCATTAAAGACGTTCTGCCGCCATGCCACCAGGTCGCTCCAGATGCTGATGTCATCGTGAAGATTAGGTAGCCGCTCTCTCCACGCCTGGAGGACCATCTTCAAGTCGGACGACTTCTTTTCCAAATTCTGCGCAGTCGTGGTCGAGAGAGAGCCGAAAATTTGAACGGCTTCTTGAAGTTCCACGAACTGTTGGAAGTGCTGCAGTAAGGGGACGTGGGCAACCGACAATTGTGGAGGCAGTCCAGCCCATTTACGGAGGGAAAGCTGCATCGCGTCCTCGAGAATCTTAGTGAACTCCGTATTTTTATCCAGTGCGGCCGGAAGCTTTAACAGAGCGATGAACGCCTCAAAGACTCGTCTGCGGGGGGTAGCAATGTCAGGAAGCTGATTGATCTGGTCTTCTAGGGTGTCCCTGTGTTCTGTCCAGTCTTTGTTTCTCCAGGCGCTTTCGAGCATAAGTTCCTGATTTCCCTCGCTCCTGGCCAGCTCGTAGAGTGTATCCCATTGTTGGAGTTTCTCGGCTGCAAGCATCCAATGGTCCTCCCAGAGAAAATATTCTGTTTCGGAAAAGGTGATTGCACCCGATTTGGACCTAGTTTGAGCGAGCTCGTACATGTTTTCCGCCTGGTCCCACATGCCGTGCTGCTCAAACGCAAGGCTTATATTTGTTTCGAGGTGGAGGCAGCGACGACGCCATAAGCCGTAGAACATATCTTCCTCTGCCAACTCAGCGTAAAGGTCGGCCAGGGAATCAAATACTGTATCACGTAGACTGGCGTCATCGTCCCGTACGTGGTCAAGGGTGTGTTCGAGGATTTCAAGGCCAACATGCCATGCGCCGTACGTCTTGCACAGGAACTTCACGAGGTGAGGAGGTAGAATCATAGGGGGATTACAAGCAAGGACGCCGCTGAGTAGCGTTTGGATTACGTTCGGACGCATCTCTACTTGTTTGATGTGGTAGTCCTTGCTTAAGAGGTTAATCATGTGGAGGGTCATGTCAGCCTGCTCCCTCCTGGAAAGACACCTCCAGGCGGCTGAAAACGCGGAAACCCACACGTCATGGGCCATGAGCGGATCAAGAAACACGAGACGCTGTGTCGGGCGCACAATCGAAACGGCCTTCGGGCGAGTGGTAAGATGTCCCACACCGGGCTCAAGGGTAAACTTCCTCTCCGGAATGAGGGGTACTTCTGCATCAACAGAGCCAAGGAGAAGGTGCAGAGCAACGGCAATCCAATTGTGATCTGCGAAGGGTTCCCAACTCTGGACTGCAAGGATGTAGGCCAGGCGACTTGACGGAGAGCGAGGAATACTGGCGTCCAGCAGGTCCATAAAGCGTTCCCTAAGGTTGACGTCTCGTGCACGACTCCCAAGCAAGAAGCATTGTTCTAGTCGGGAAGTCAGATCACTTCTCCGCAAGGATGGCTCGGTGTAAATGTCGTATATCAGTTCCAAATAATCATGAAAGAGCGAGTCCCCGCGCGATTCGAAGCCTGCCATTTTCTGCAAGACGTTCAACTTGTCTTTCATCGTAGGGTAGGCTTCATTTTTGGCCAATGCCCACTCCCGCATGACGTCAAGCATGTACCGACAAAGCGATGAACTCTTTGACTTCTCTGCAAGTGCCGTGAACGCACCCAAAAAGGCCTTGCGCTGGTCGCCAAGATACGGTATGGTAGCTTTGCATATCTCGATAATCGATGTGATCAGACGAACACCATTTTCAAACCCACTCGAATTCGGTGCCGAGTTAACGTGGTCCTTGGCAAGCTTGGTAAAGAGCCGTAGAAGGGATGCAGAGAAAGGCTGAACACGCTCGGAGGAGACCTGCACCACTGATTTCAGCATGAGTAGGGTACCGCGCAGCGCACTTGTGTTTGCTAGACCGTCTTCGATTGCCGAATACACAAAGTTATGAAAGTCGGACATCTCGCCTTGCTTTTCATCCTTATCTGGAAGGGGGAATAGACGTAGCAAGCGCTCAAAAATGGGGTGCAGGGCATCATGAAGTCCCGGTTCATCTGTCACCAAGCCTTTACGCACGAGAGATTGTAGAATAGTGGCGTTGGCAGAATACCAGTCGTCATCTTTGTCAGTGGTAACAACCTGCAAGACTTTCGCCGCACTGAGGGCCTGGTTCAGTTGTGGCTCGGAATCTAGGTCAATCTTCGGGGTGTCAGAGTGGAGGCAATATGGTAGTGAGGGTGGATCTACCTGCTCAAGCGCCCTCGAAAAATAGTTCAACTTCACTGTCACATCGGACCATCCAGAGGATGCAACCATTTGTTGCAACAAGGTCAGTGCTCGAGGAACAAGAACAGTCTTCGCCGGCGGTTCCAGCGTAGCAGTTGCTAAACGAACAAGAAAGCTCACGATACTTTCTCGGAAAGACAAGGGCGTAACCCATGGGGCCACAACTGACTGGGTCTCAATATTCTGAGGGTTTTGTTCCCAGTCAAAGATGACCTGCGAGATATCGATAGACAAAATACGGGACTCTGCTGACGCTGTGCCGGAAAGGCCCAGCTTGTTCAAGGAGTTGACCATATGAGGGATGAACAGAGCCCGGACCGGGTAGAAGAGATGTGGCTGCCGAACCAGGAGTTGGTAAATCATAATGATCTGCTGAAAGCCATTACCCTCCTCCGCAAGAAGCCTTCGAGTCGTCTTTGCCCACTGAGGATAGCCGATATCATCCGCCCCAGACCTGGGAAGCACGGGAGCCAGTATATCCAGGGCCTGTTTGATGAGCAATTTACCCTCGGTGTGCGGAGGACGGAGTAAGCCGGTCCAGGCACGTAGGATGAACTTTTGGGGTGTATCGAACGCCTCGAAGAAGCGAGCAGCTAATAGGTATGCGGTTTGTTTGACGACTGCATCGTCGGAGGTAATGTAATGCCAAGCGCAACGGATGATGTCCTTCTTAACGTCCTCCAACAGCTCCGAAAAACGGTGTACGAGGACCGTGGTCAAATGCAAAAGTTCGATCTTGAACATATCGTCAGCCTCTATAAATATGGTATCATCAATCATAGGTTGCCAGATGGTTCGATGAACAGAGGTTATGAAATCCGCGTCGAGGAGACCATCTTTAATGGGCTTATCTGCCTGAACAAGGATGGTTGGTGTAATGATGAACCGCAGGAAGAAAGTTTTCGTCCCCCAAGACGCAGACTGGTCGTCGAACCACGTGAGGAACCGACCGAGGACATTGCGGCGATACAACAAGTCTTCGTTCAGAGCGACGTGGCGATAGAGGAATTGTGTTAGCCGCGTAAGATCCATTGGGAGATTCCGGGTGTAAACCGCAACTATCTCGAACAATAGGTCAATCCTCGGTGTTTTCTCGAGCACTCTTTGGAAGATCGACAAGGTGACGGATTGTCTGTGGATAGCTTCTGGAACCATAGTATCCGCTTGTTCAGGCTGCAATGGTTCCGATCTCCAGATTTCGATCACAGCCTCGACCGCATAATTGTTCTCGGACACCCAACCCGGCTGCAATTCTACGAGGTCGTCCAAGAGGTGTAAACCAGGTAGCAACAACGCTGGGTCGCCGCCCTTGAAACAATGGGCGACTAGGGATTGAGTCCTCGAGGCCAGCTCTCTTTCCACGTTAGGGGCAAGCTTCGCCAGTAAGATATTTCGGAATGTTCTGAGGTGACGTGGGAGATGCATATGGCGAAAGAAAAAGTCAAGAGCTTCTCCAGGATACCGATCGAGATATTTTCCAAGGGGCTCGGAGAAGGGACTCCTACCAGAGAACTGCATTTGCGCTTCGGTTTGAACGATGGCGTTGACAAGGTTTTCCAGGAAAATGTTTGCAGCCGAAGGGAGAAGGTGGAAAATGTTTGCCAAGCGGACGAGTTTAGTGATACCTTCATTTTCGGGAAGGGGAAGACGAGATGAGGCTTGGAGCGTTTGGGGATCTGCGACGATGCGAAAGTGATCCAGAAGTTTATGTCCAATCTCCACTTTGAAATAGTTGATGAGCAACTCCAGAAGACGAGCCAGACCCTCCAGCCCTGAAACTGAAAGTCGCTTTGGATCAGCGAGATTCATCAAGATGGGCCGCAAGCCAGTCTGCAAAAGTTCTTTCGGAAGGCGACTCTGATGAGTGAGTACCATCCGAAGTCCCTCATGTGCTACCTCCTTAACTTCTTGTGAGGGGGAGTAAAGCGACTTGAAGTACACGCTCGTTACCCTAGAGCATAGGCCTCAATAAGCATATCAGTCTAGTACAAAGAGTTGAATCTTACCTCTGCCGTGTTTGATGTTGTTTGGCAAAGAAATCCGTCATAGGCATTGATGCAGTCAATAACTTGATGCAAGCCACCCGAAGCTTGACCACTTCCAATCCACCCTGGCGAAGGTTAACCCGTCCGATATTCAGGTCGTCCGCATCAGCCAACGCAAGAGTTTCGTGCAAAAGTCTGAGAAGCTCGTCGTTGAGCTCTGGGAGTGGTGGATCAAGGGTGATGCAAAATCGCACAGCGTCGATCATGCCAATCTGGATGGGAAACGATAGTGCGCGCAGGGGTTTCGTGTATATCGCAGTGAGTATACGATCTCGGTGGGGGAGAAGGAGATCATGAGCAGACTTTCCGGTGAGTTCGACGAGTAACTCAACACATGTTTGTACCGCATGCCGAACTATGGGATTGGGGCTCGACAGCTCCGAGAAGAAAATCCCAATAAGGTGGACTAGCTTGGGCCGGGAAGCAATAGAGCCATCAACAGATGGCTCAACCCCGGCGCTTCCTGCCCATAGAACTCTCTTCAGGACATCGACCACATCACCAACATCGCGGGGAAGGTCGTAGGGGAGATCTTTCAAAATATGCAGAAGGGTGCGAACAAAGTCTACCTCGCGATCCTGGATCCACTTCACTCCGAACTCTGGAGTGGACGTTAAAATTCGGATGCCACTGCACCCTGCACTCTTCCGTACCCATGAGTCATCTAAACAAATGGCACTGAAACGGCTCGCTATTTGATGGAGCATTGGAACGATGTCGAGGGGGGCAACAGCTTGATCTCTGCCCATTACGACTAGATCGTTGAGGATGAGCGCAACTAAATCTTGTCCTTGTCGAGCCTCTTCTTGCTTTTCGCGTGTCAGGACCCGCGGCAACGCCTCGAGATAGGATCCCAGTAGCGGACTAGGATACCTTTTGAGGCCGATTTCCTTAGTCGCATTCTTACGCATCTCCATGGCAAAGATCGCCTTTGAAAGCTCTTGGATGAAGTTCTGTGCACTATCCTTGAGCTCAGGAATATAAAAGGCATCAAATATGGCCTCGAGACATCTAACGAAAACAAGAGCTTGGTTCTCATTGTGAGTATTCTGTCAAGGGTATGAATTCACAAAGCGAGAAGGAGAAAGATAACGACGAACTTCATGAACGAGAAAAGTGACGCATGCCTCGAGAAATGTGTACGCATATGCCCGATGGAGAGGTCCCGCTTTCATCATGGTTCGGGCTGCAAGACTCGACATGGCATACAACTCCATCCTCTCACTTGTTCCGCCAAAAGATAATGCAAGCGTCGCAGGTTCGGATGAAGGCTTGTACTCCAGCAATGGTTCTTTGCTTAACAAACGCCTGTTTCGCCCGCCCAGTTTTCCGAGGATACGTATTGTGGTGTGCGCATGATGATGGTTCGCTGGAAGCGGCTTTAGATGGGTGTGAAGTGCCTCCGTCAGCTCACGCAGAACCGTGCTAAGTGTAGGGTCGAGGAAGTCAGGTGTCAAATTGTCAATGCAGAGCTCGAGCGTGCGCAAGCCTTGTGACACGAGCTCTGGTGGTCCGCGCAAAGCTAACGCGAGAGGATGCATAAGATATGAGAGGTGTGGAAGGAGATGAGTAAGGCGTAGTGGAACAGTGAGGCAAAGCTCTACTATCATATCCCTGCTGTACCCGTCTGAAGCGAGTAGTTGCCGGTTTAAGCTTTCTAGCATCTCAGGTAGTAGGGGCAGAACCTCTTTATACAGAAGTTCAAAGCGCCCACCGCCGCCACCGATAGCGCGGAAGAGGCCTCGGAGTAAGTGGAAATAATTGGTTGGCTTGGTGGCCTTCGCGGCCAGAGGGAAACAGTCCATGATTAACTTCGCAAGATGAGATGCCAGTATCGGCTCATTGGCGGTAGGAAATGCAGTGACAGCGCTGAAAGCCATTTTGAAAAGCCGGATAGTTACCACAGCTGTCTGATCATCATACTCGCCAAGAAGTGGTAGGCGGTCAACCAGAAACCGGAGCACGATAGCGACCAGCGTCGGGGAAACGGGCTCTCGGCTGAACAGCAACTGACAGATGTGGAGAAGAGCGGGCCGTTTTTGTGCAGCTTGAAAGAATAGTTCAACCTTGTGCGTCCATACCTCTTGAAAGACGTGCAAGTTCACTTCAAGAAGCACTGAGCTGAACCAGTCCATTACTTCCGTTGCCTCCCTGGGCTCCGCATCGAACAACGCCATACACTTGATGCAGCTGGTGAAGAGACGAAAGATGATCGTTCCATCGGGTATTGGCCCATCACATTTCTTCAAGCCGACAAGACACACTCGAAAACCGTGCAAAAGCGTGCGGAATAGCAATCGGCACTCTGGAATATGATAAGCTAGACATGTTCGAGGCACATACAGTCACCTACCGTGCATCACTTCCTCTGGCTTCTCTACTGCATAAATGGCGGCAGCGACAGGACGTGCTCTCTCGATTTGCAGGGCTGGAGACGGTAACTCGTCGCCATTCTTCGCTCTCTCCAATCGTTCCAAGGCATCATCGAGCACATTCGTCATCGCATCTACTCGGTCCACGCAAATCTCGAACATGGCACCAAGGACACGAACCGCACCCTGAGGAGTGTCTTTGGTCGTGATGTTCTCGATGAGACCGAACATCATCTTTGCGAAAAGTGTGTGGAGGTTGTTTCCGAGATAGGGATTGTGGATGAGGGTGGAATAAAGTTTCGAGACCCGCGCGAGCTGATCCGCCGAGAGTTCAGTGCGTACATGATGGACAAGATCAGCAATGGCAGCATACGCTGACGGACTACAGAACATGTGTCAGCGACATACACGACTACCGAAATCCACACCCTACCGAAGGGTCTCTTGACTACCAACACCGGTTCCAAGCAGGATCTTTTCATTAAAAAGCTTATCGATCTGTGGCAGAAGAGCCTTGCGATGGGGAGTTCCTATGAGGTGCCTCAAGACGACCATGAGGTCCTACGCCACTGTTCTGTGCTTGGCCTCAGCTAAAAGTCACTGTGCTTACCTTACGGGCTTGGATACCATTGGCGGGAAGGTCCTGCAGGAGGCGAAGGGCAGAAAGAATAAGGCGCTCGCCAAATGAATCGAATTGATCTGCAAAGCCACGGATTATATAGGCCACATATGAAACCATCTGAGGTAACATGAGAAAAGGGCCTAACAATCTTGCGCATGCTAACCTTGATCTGTGCAGTGATAAAGTCTGCGTACGCTTGCGGATTCTTAATGGTTGGAGCCATGCCAGCCCAGTACGAACCCATAGCTTCTTGATCTTCGCGTGCTTTACGCTGAGCAGGTGACTCGAGAGCCAGAACTTCGAAGTTGAGGCCCAGTGTTGTTTGTATCAGGGTAGCCACCATCGATCTGTGGCTTTGGGAAAATGTGACAACGACCATGCCCATCTCCGCCAAGACCTTGAAACTGCGAATGCTGGGCATGACGATGTTGGCATCCAAAATGGCGGAGTCCTCTGTCAGTGTCTCATTGACCAGATCGCTTATGTTGCGAAAAACATCCTGAAGGATAGACATAAATTCGGAGACAAGATCCTCGGTAAGGGCTCTGAAGGAGCGAAGTAAGTCAATGATGATCTTGCAGGAAGTGACACCATTCTCTTCATTATCATTTCTGAGAGTATGCAGCATTCCACTAAGGAGAGGGAGTGCAAGAGGTCGAATTAAATCGTTATATGGGATGCGATGGAGGACCTCTAGAAGGACACGCCGAAACTGGTATTCAAGCGAGTCCTTGTGATACGCAGCTTCTCCGGAGCGAAGTATTTCGAGTAGGACGGGGATCATCTGAGGAAACACGCGTGCAGAATCTGAATCCCTGACAGTGTCGATCATTTCCCTAAGCTCGCATGCCACCGTATGCTTTGTCTTGAGGTCTAATCGACAAGTCTTGAATAAATGTGGCACGGAGAGGAAGAAAGCGCCTACCTATACCAGGATCTGCAATGCGAGCTGCACGCAGCTCCAAGTCCGCAGCTGTACCAAGCTGCGGTATGTTGTCCATGGTGTAAGTGGGTGGAAAGGGTGCTAGTACATAACTCGGCAATTCATGCACTGACCCCGAAAGTTTGTTTGGTACCATGTTTGGCTTTTCTTCACGTGACTTTCACGTGATCAAGCAGCAGACGACTCTACATCTAC
>JBBPTJ010000082.1:0-25728 GCA_038094035.1 Pulveroboletus aff. ridleyi
GAGAACCAAAATGTATTAGCTCTGACCCTTGCAGGGTCATAACTAGCCCTAACTCCTACCCTGAAGATGAGCTCTTAGTCATGTGATTTTGTTACCATGGCACTGAGATATAACAATTTCAAAATGACATGTCATTGGGACACTTATTTGAGCAACATTTCTATTCAGTAATTTTAGTACTTTGTATGCCCCCCCTTTGCCTTTATCACTGCCTCTAGTCTTCTAGGCATGCTTGATGTTGTTGGATAGTTATTAAGCTTCTTTTTGAGAATTTGCCAGAGATGTTCAATAGGATTAAGATCTGGAGATTGTGCTGGCCAATCAAGAACCTTGATCCCTTGAGATTCCAGCCACTCCTGGGCCCTTTTAGAGGTATGCTTGGGATCATTATTTTGTTGAAAGATAATACTCTCTTCAGGAATCCCAGATTTTTCCATCACAGGAAGCAGATTATCCTCTAAAATGGAGACATACTGCTCAGCATTCATCCTCCCTTCTACCTCTGCAAGGATCCCCACACCATTCCAGCCCATGCATCCCCAAACCATCAAGGAACCTCCTCCAAACTTTACTGTTCCTTGCACTTCCTTGTCTTGCAAAGGTTTTCCTACCTCTTTCCACACATACTTCCTTCCATCTGACCCAATCCTATTGATCTTGGTCTCATCTGACCAAATTACCCTAGTCCAGTCTTCCACAGTCTAGTGTTGGTGCTTCAGAGCAAAGTCCAGTCTATGTTTTCTATGTTTCACAGACAAGAGTGGCTTTTTCTTCTTGATAACAGCCTTCAGAGATGCAGACTTTAGCACATTGCAAACAGTCTGAGGAGAGATAGGAGAGGAGAGGGTAGAGTAGAATTGATGAGATAGGTTGCTTGAACAGCATTTTCAATCTTGCCAGAGGTAATACTAGAGACAATTCTTCTTTTATCAGCAGAAGAAAGTTTAGAAGGAGGGCCTAATTTGATGTTTTCCCTGCCTGGATGGATTTCTTTAAGAACCCTGGCCACAGTGGATTTCCCCAGACCAGTTTGAGAGGATATCTTCCTAGCAGAAAGGCCAGATTCAGAGAGAAAGAGAATATGAGCTCTAGCAGAGGCAGAATTTGGTTTCATGATGAAGTAAGGCTAGCTGGATGGTATCTCTGCTCTTCATAGTGCCTAGGGTTATGTAAGTTACATAATAACACAAGGTTTAAACTCAGCATCCATCAGAACATTATGTTATTTACTAAAAAATGACTAACAATATCATGCTCAAATAAGTGTCCCAATGACATATCATTTTGAAATTGTTATATCTCAGTGCCATGGTAACAAAATCACATGACTAAGAGCTCATCTTCAGGGTAGGAGTTAGGGCTAGTTATGACCCTGCAAGGGTCAGAGCTAATACATTTTGGTTCTCTTGCAAATATCAAGTCTATCCAAAATGGCCAAACATTGGGACACTTATTTGAGCCACTGTAACCCTCACTCACTGACTCCCCTACCTTGCAAATGGCAAGGTCAAGGGTTTGTTCTGGTGGTGCCAGTGATAGACTTTCTGTTATGACGGAGTCAAAACACTGAAGCCGAGTCTTCTAAAGGCTTGCCATAAAGCCTCGCGAAAAGGTGAGAGCAAAGGGGAGCACTTATCATCCAAGGTTTTAACCCAAGGAACAAGTGGCCAAAGCTAGGAATACCAGCTGAGGACACACCCTTTATATATTGCAGAGGAATGCACACAGACCAAGCTGTGCTACAGATAAGGTGTGAAAGTATGCTATCTATGGTAAGTGATTATCCCACGGGTGTGGGAGAGTTCTGTGAGATGGAAGAGTAGTGACGGTAATTAAAAGAGTGAGGTGACCACGTGTTATGACGTCATATGATGTCATGGTCTAGGCCGTGTCATGTGATCTAGTCACATGACTGGTGAACGAGTGAAGAGAAAGTGAAAAATAATTAGGTCAGCGTATATGGTATAACACTTTCTGGTGATGCAGGTGAGCCAAGGACTTATCCCTTGTGATCAGGATGGGACACAGGCAGAAGCTAAAGTGCTCACTCAAGTATAGAGCGAGGGATGCTGAGTAATTGCATAGAAACTGGAAGAATATGAAAGAATAATGGCTGACTGATTGTTGAGTCAGCGAGCCAACAGCAAAAGGAACTCAATGAGTAAGCAAGGAACCTTCTGGAAAAGAGAAAAATAAACAAGCACATGGTGGGAGAACTACAAGCTTAGTGTAACTAGAGCTAAGTGAGGAGAGATAAGTCCAAAGACAGAAGAAAAGATATAGGCATAAATGTAAATTGTAACAGATTTCATGGTCAGAAGAGCTCAAAAGCAGAAATTTTATGACCAGATATGATGATATCAAGAAAGTGGAATGAAAAAGAGAATAGATGTAGTGATAACAAAAGAAAATGGAGAGTATTGAAGACTCTCCTATCCAAGGGGGACTTTTACTGCTGACTGTTCCCAGTCAGCTTAGCAACAAAAGATGGATGGCACAGATGTTGCAGTGGTGATGGTAGTGACAAGTGTCTAACATTGTCTGATCCAAATCAGGTGCCAGATGATTGATGTCTTGCCAGATGAAGTGGCTGTGCATCTGTGAGCAGCACCCATCCAGTGACATCCAATCTGGGTCACATGCAGATGCATGATATCTGTATCTGTCATGAAATGGGGAAATGAAGAAAAAAAGAACATGTCAAAAGAACTAAAATGTCAGTTGCATGAATAGAACACAAAATGTAAAAGAGCAATGTGGCTGTGCACCTGTGAGTGGCCTGGTGACATCTGATCCAGATATGTGATATCTGTCCTAGAAAATGGTGAAATGAACTAAAGGATGTGTCAAAAGAGCTAATAGATTAGTTGCATGAGTGGAATATAAAAGATAAAAGAGTGACGTGGCCACAACACAGTTGGGCAGGTGTGCCTGTTGAGGTGGCTGTGCACTCATGCATGGTTGGACTCAAGTTGAATGCTGGGTGCATCACCAGATGGGTGAAATTGACTAAAATGTATCAGTTGCAAAAAGGAGGATGGGATGTGAAAATGTGAAATGGCCACTATACAGTCAGGCTGGTGTGCCCATTGCAGTGGATGTGCATATGTGAGTGGCACCTGTGCCCAGTGACATCTGATTGAGATTATATCTGTCATGGAAAATGAAGGAACAAACTAAAAATATCTAAAAGGGACTAAAGGATTAGTATCATGAATGGGACACAAGGATGAAAGAGCTAGAGTGGCTGTAGCATAGCTGATGGGTGCTCACTAACATGGCTGTGCATCTGAGAGCAGCACCTGTGTCTGGTGATAGCTGTAGTGGTTGCCATCATTGTTAACCATAGTGTTGTTGCAGACAGATATGAATGATGAATTTATTATTGATGAGCATGGTAGTGCAACCATGAACATTCAAATTGATGAAATATTGCCTCATTCAAAATGCATTTCAGGATCCTAAACCACTAAGAAACAGTAGAACTGCTCACTTGCCAATCTGGATGATATCTGGTCATACCAGATACTATACTGGATATGCCAGATCCAGATCAACTAGTCTGGATTGATTATATCACATTGCTTGTTCATAGTAAGGTACCTGCATTTCACATGCTTTCCTTCTATAACATCTATTGAGGTATGAGCTTGTCACCCATACTATAAAATCTCTTCCTTCTGGTCCATAGCACCTCAATTGTTTTTGCCTGTCTTGCAGCAGCTGAGGTAAGTACTTGTATATGCATTACATTCCCTTTTTCTCATATATAATTTTACAATTTATCATTGTACTCTTTTTCTTTTGTTGGACTTATCTCTCCTTGCTTAGTTCTCTTCATACTAAGCTCGTAGTTCCTTCCATCACATGCCTAATCCTTCTTCCATTTTCTAGAATGTTCCTTGCTTACTCAGTAAGCTTCTTTAGCTATTGGCTTGCCGACTCAATGATCAGTCAGCTGTTGTTCTCTCATGTTCTTTCTCCTTCCAAACAATTACTCAGCTTCTCATTTGTCCTCGTATATAAACCCCAAGTAATCTCCCTGTACTCCAGCTTAGATCTACTTGGCATATAACATCCTAACCTTCCTCTTTGTGTGTCTTCGCTCTACACTTGAGTGAGCGCTTTTGCTCTCCCTGCGTCCCATCCTGATTACAAGGGATTGTCTCTGACCCACCCATCCCACTGGGAAGTCTGTCATCTGGTACCACCAGGACGAATCCTTAATCTTGCTACCAGCAAGATACCTCCTTGTCTTAGTCTTTTAGGACCTTTGCCAAGTTTGCACTCGACCCTTTGGGATCAAGCATAACACATAATAGTTTGGATCACTCTGGATTAACTAGCTGCATACTCAAAACAAATGATGGTGGTCTCTCAGCAGCCACTGTGGCTGTGCTCTGACTGGCTGAGGTGTGATCGGATGGTGAAGGGGGCAATGCAGATCTGGGCACATGAGAACACATATGTGCTGGGTGTTATCAGGTCTGATCTGATCTGTATGTGATCTCCAGTGGGAACATAGCTGTGAGACAGCATGATGACAATGGTGATCCAGATTCTAGGTCTGCATGAAAATGGTAGATGGTATGTTGTGTATTAGATAATGGTGGCTGTGTCAAAGCAGTGGATTGGATGCAGTAGGAGCCTAAAGAGTAGCTCCAAAATGGCGAGATGAATGAAAAGGAAGTTGAACTTGAATAAAAAACATAATAGAAAGAAGGTGCGACTACTTGGTTAAAACAGTCCAGAGACCGACAGAAAGTGGATGATCACTTGTTCAAATACAAATAAGCTCTAAAGTGCATAAATCCCTAGATTGAAGGGGAAGTGCCCTTGAGAAAACAAAATGGACACAAATGGGGTACAAGCCAAGAAAAACCAATAAGGAATGAAAGCCAACAAGGAAGCTGAGAGTGGGAAAGAAAACAATGAAGATGAAATGAGAGTGGAAGTGACTGGTAGAGGGTGGTTCAATGCAGCAGATGATGATGTGAATTGGTCTGACACAGCAGATAGCAATTTGAATTGGTCCAACATGGTGGATGATGAGATTGATTGGCCTAACATAGTGGGTAGTGATTTGAAGCTGTCTGACATGGTGAATGATGACATAGATAAGGATAGGGGCAATGGCCCAGATTGAAATAGTGTGATAACTAAGTTGTCAGCAGGTATGGATGATGGAGAAGAAAGGGATTCAGGCATAGCAGACAATGATAAGACTTGGAGAAGTGGCCTGGATGTGAAACAAATGTCAGCTATCATAGATAAGAAGATGAAATGGGGTCTGGCATAGTGGACAAGCAGGATGTGGAGGAAATGTGCACAAGTGGGTGGTCCTTGCTAGGGTCAATGGACATGACTACTGAGATGACAGGATCCTCTGAACAAGCTAGATGTGGTACTGTCTCAGCCAGGATGAATACCTCTGAATCTATATACATAACTGCATCCCTATCCAGGATGGATACTGACAGGACAGGTGTGGCCAGACACAGTGTCCATGGTAGCTATGTGGCTGGACTGGAATGATGACATGGTAGAGCAACAGGCTGTAACAAAGCAGGGAGGACACAAGGTGATGATGTTAGCTGCAGATGTGATGCCAGTGACTGTGCAGAGCAGGCCAGTGCTGGAATGTGGGTGACCAGTGCAGGTGCTGGATCAGAAAATGAATGGACAACAGTTTGAAAATGCTGTGTTGCAAATGCAAGATCCTGATAGAAGGAATGTGGCCACATCCATAATGTTGGATAGTGGGTAAATGTCATTCAGATGAATGTCCAGTCAGATGATCTCAAGGCACCGCCAGATCCAGGCCTCAATATCCTGTGGGAAGCCAGTCATAAACAATGCACCACAGTCTAGATCAGACAGCCTCTGGGTTGATACAAGCAGATTGGCAACTTTGAGAAATTGCCTGTAGTATGCTCCAAGGTCATCAAGAGAGCACATCAGCTTTGATCTAAACTGCTCTGTGACTGCAAGAAGATCCACTTGGCTGTATATACATAGCTGATCCCTCATATCTGGGATAGTTCTTTTTGACTGCTGCTACAAATGTGTCCCAATCCAGGACTGGATCTAATATCTTAGGGAGGTATTCCCAGAGTTCAGCATCGTCAAGGTCGGCATAGTAGATGGCAAGCTTGATCTTTCTGGATTGGTTGTATCTGAGGGTGTCTCTAAGGGCAGAGATGTCATAAAGGAATCCAGGTAACTGCTATGGTCTTCTTGTGTTGAATTGAAGGGCCTCAGGGGTGTTCTGTTGGGGTCAGATGAGAGTAGTCAGCATGCTGACATAATAGTCCAAGGGTGCAAAATGGGTAGATAATGTTGTAAAACACTAATCCTTTCTGGAACAGATAAGGATCAAATAAAGGGTGTGAGTATAAACTCAACTCAAGGGAGGGTGACAGGAAAGACAGAACAAAGTGAGAATGGACCTAGGCAGCTTCCTGCTCACACAGACAGAAAGTGAAGGGGAAGAAAGATGTATTCAAACCATAGGGACACACTTTTATAGTCCAGGGCATTCCCTAGGACTTATGAAAGCAAAATAAAGAAGGTAGCTAAAAAACCCAAGCTAATCAGCATGTATCCAGGATCAATCCAAACTGGATCCAGGTCAGAAAACATTGATCTGGGACCAGATTAAGCCAATCTAGACCAATGTACCAAAACCTAACAACTAGACCTACCTGGACAGACACAGACTAATGCAGACCAGAGAGGTGAACCACTAGACATGTGGGATATGGCAGAATAGGGTATCTGCACAACAGGAGACTTTGGTCTCCCAGTAAGGTGAAGGGAAAGTGAAGTAAGGAGTATGGTGGAAATAGTTAAGTGTGAGAAGATTTGTAATAAATATCATGGACATTAAACCATTTTATTTTATCCTTGAGTTCAAGTGGAAGTTAGTGGCAAAGCATGGAGACAGCATTGATGGATTCAGTGATATTATTAAAGAAGATCAGGAATTTTTCAGGAGGTGAATCACTGACTCTGAACCTAGCTGGGATCAAGAATGCTAGGTCAGTGAAGCTACTTAACACATATCTGATCTTTTTGACCCCAATCTTGATGTTAGGTCTGTTACTGGAGTAGCAGATAATGGATTTGCAGTCACCATGAATGTGTAATAGGTAGGTGATATCAGAGACAGTACACTATGGAAGCACATAGCAAAGCTGTCTGAGTTCTCAGTATTCCAGCCTGAAATCCCCCACTTGGTAAGGCAGTGTGCTTCGTCAATCACAATACTGATGATCCATGATACAAATAGCAGACTCTTCAACAGCTTCTTAAACACACTGTTTGGTTTTATAATTTGCTCTGGACTGATAATGATTGCTCAATATTCAAGAGCTTAGATGGCCTTGTTTTCAAGCCCTCAGAGCTCCCATGCAACAGTCAGTGATATACCTAGAGGTTCATAGGAGTAGCTATCTCTGAGCTAATGGGATGGCACGAATACTAGCCCTGGCTAGTGATGCTGTATTCTGCTCTCCAAACAGGTTCAGTGGTATCACCATAATCTGAATACCATCTAGTCAGAATAATAAGGGGATCCAGAAGGTCAGTGTTTTCCCCATTCCTGTGGCCACTATACATATCACATCTTTGTTCCATTATAATATTGTAGCAGCAACCTTGATTTGCCAAAAACATGGATGTACATCAAATACCTCATGCATTTGCTGTTGGATCTCACTGGGTGTTGAAATCTTGATTGATGAGAGAGTAGGATTTGACACTGTAACATGCTGATGCTTTATGTGGCCAGTCGACTGGATGGAAGCACACCAGTGTAATGGAAACAGTATATAGTACCAGTATTCAGTATAAAAATTGTAACCCTAATATTGTTTGAGATATTTTTGCTGAAGCCTGACCATTCAGCCAGTGTGGCTGACACTGTTTACTAATGCTTTCTTGCAGCTGTCACTGGAAGTGTGAGGGGAATAAGGTTAGGCTGGGACTGAATTGCTTATAGCCACTTGGATTTAGCCTTGTGCAGCATTGCCCCTCACCATGGACAGCAGCAGTGTAAAGAAGCCTGGTTATATGTACATATGGTCAGATGAGACCAAAATAAATTGCATTGGGTCAGATGACAAGAAGTGGTCATGGAAGAAGGCAGGGGAGGGCTTAAATGATAGGTTGGTAAAGGGAACTGTGAAGTTTGGAGGAAAATCCTTGATGATATGACTTAGAAAGGAGTTGGGGTGGCTTGCAGGATAGATGGTAAAATAGATGCTGACCTCTATGTGCAGATTTTAGAGAATGAACTCCAGCAAACTGTTATGAATCCCCTTGCATCTAACTTTTACCCACACTCCTTTCCTCTTCACTTTCCCTTTCCTCACACTCCTTAAGTCACATGATGCATCCAGACTCTGACATTATCTATGACATCATGCCTCAAGGGTTACATATGTAGATCATCTTAGATCCCTTCCAATTGGATCTCCTTGGCATTTCCATGCCACCCCCTAGATCTCACCAATCCAATCTAATCTCCACTTTTTATTCTATTTAGTTATCTCCATGGATCTAGATCCAGATCTCAGAGTTCACCTCACAGCAGCCTTGTGCTCTTCATCTCTGTCCATGCTTCCATTCTCTTCTCATGTTTATTACTGTACTGTCATGACCTTTCCATGTATAGTAGTATAGATCCTGATCTGTGTGTGGACTCAGGCAATATATAAGACCAGTGGCCTAAAGCCAGGAATCCCAACTTTAGCCACTTGCTGATTGGCTCTTTCTCTGTCTGCTAAGGGCTTGGCCTTTAGGCCTTGTCCCTCATTTCTCACATTGGCTCTATGATGGTTCCTGCTCTGGCTAGCCCCTGATATGGGCATTTCTTCTTTCTGCTAGGTAGCTCTGTTATTAGCTGATATTCTCTTGGTTATCCTTTGGTTATCTGGCTAATGGGTTTATTCAGTTCTCAGTGAATATGCCAACACATTCACAACACAAACTCTGGTGGATTATGAGCAAACCCCAGATGATATTATCTTTCAACAAGATAATTATCCCAAGCACACAAGCAAGAAGGCCAAGAAGTGGTTTTCTGAAAATGGATTTGAGGTCATGATGTGGCCACCTCAATCTTCTGATCTCAATCCCATAGAGCATCTATGGTTTCATTTCAAGAGAAGGCTAACTGATCACCTAGAGTCATCTAAGGGAATTCTTGACCTTTGGGAGAGTGTGAAAGTAGAGTAGTATGATATTGAGGTGAAGAAGTGTCAGGATTTGATTGAAAGTATGCCTAGAAGGATTCAAGAGGTTATGTATCAAGGCCAAAGGAGGATATACATCTTATTAGCTGTGATACTCTGGTTATCAGCAACAAAAATGTTGCAATGAGTTCTCTTGACTAATTGCTAAATACTGCCTTAACCAGAAGTAATTACATAAGCAATATATATTAGCCAGATATATATTAAGCATTGCAAATATTGCAATCATTGCAACATTTTTATTGCTCAGTGTAATAATTTAATAGTGCTTTATATAATACATATTTCACACTTCACCATATGGTGTTGCTGATTCCCCTCTTCTTTCATATATAATAGGCTGATACATAGAATATAGACCAGGTGAGCCAGGCACAATAATATAACAGCCTCAGAGTCTATCATATACACCATCTGGGTGGTGCAAAAAAGTTCATTAACACTGCATAATTTGATTGGCTCATAAGAGACTATTACTTGTCACTTCCTGAAGGCACCACTATGTTCTTTGGGTGCAAGGTAGACTACAAGAGTATTTGGGAAACAGGCACAATATGCATAATAGATATCTCAATGTTGAGTGGGGGATAGGTGCAGTGACTATATAGCTGTGTACACTCAGCAACTCCTGTTATCTTATTTGCCCATGCTGGTTATTTATTTTTGGCTCACACTAGATTATGAACATTTATGCATTTGCTCATCTCTGAAATGGAATCTTCCATTGATTTTTTCTTTAATGAACCAAGCACCTCAGAAAAGATTGGTAAATAGTAGTAGCATCTGTATCACATGATTTGGTTATCTGGCAGTGCCTGTATTGTATGAGATGCAGTGAAAGACAACTATTACCAAATCAAGAACATATTATCATGCTGAATAACCACAATCTTGATCCTGGATAATAGGACACAATGAATATTAATATATGTAAATACTAGCTCTGATCTTGGTAAGCAGTGATATCTGACTCTGGCATGGTTGAGATTGATCAGCTAAATTAATGCATAATTAATAAATGAAAACTGTTCAACTCTAATATGACTGACACATTTGATTCCCAAGCTCCAATTGGCCAGGTGCTTACAGGTACATGTGTATTTTTATTACATAGTATGAACTGGGATATAATAATTGGGGTTGAAGGGACTGTCCCACTGGATAAATTTTGGAACATAGTTTAAACTTACAGTGGCCAATTGGATGAGTTATGAAAAAATATGAAAAGCATTAGTGACAACCAAGCTGTGATAACTCAGAAGATATAGGCAACATTCAAGCTCTTGAACACTGCTCTCATAATGAAAGCACATGTGCAAAATGTCATACAAGTATGTCAAATGCTGGACAATGTGGACAGATCTGTGCTGGGGTTACAGAACACATTGAATCATTTTATATCTGCACAGAAGGGGATGTTTGAACAAGTGATAGACCATATGTATTTGATGCCTTCTTAAGCTAAAAGCTACTATCTCTGGCTCTAGTTCAGACAGTACTGAGATGTAGAATTCATTCAATAGCCTTCTATAGCACAAAAATGATGGATGTAGATGTGTTATAGTGGACTTCATTGAATTTCCTACATATTGTGATCACTCTCATTTCTCACAGCCTGCTAGGGCAACTTCCCATAACACACCTAACCAACAGTACTATTCCCTATCCCATAAGATACACTCTTTATCCATCTTACATTCATCTTTTATACCAGAGGCAACAAGTACATCAAGCTTACTTTCTGACAATGACCCAGCTAAACAATGAAGTAAGTGTCAGGGACATGACTCTCAATAAGATAGTAAGGGCCAAGCCTGTGCTCTCAGCCTAGTGTTGAGATGCAAAAGGACTAGAATACCAAGCATGATGCTACTTTACAGGTGGAATGCTACTTATATAACTACAACAACCCTAAGCCCTAAGAAGTTCTGGGCACAGGATGTGATAATGGATATTAAATAAGGGTTTTGAAATGGAAGTGTGCATACATATATGAAATAATAACATAGTGAAATGGAAACATAAGAATGGAATGACATAGTGATATTATATTTGATGATATCACATGGATTGGTCTAGAATATAGATAAGATAAGTGATAAGACAATGAGATAGCATTCTGTAATGAGATAAGATAAGATAATGGATAATATCATGATGAAGAGTTGTGAAAATTGTGGTTCTGACAGTAAGATTATTCTCTATGTAGATCAAAAATCTGGTAATTGATTTCTAGAGCTACTTTCCACTTGTTTTTTGTCTGGAATATGGAAGTCTCCTAGATAACCATTTGTTAAGTGCCACCTTCAGTGGAGATTCAACTATCACATATAAGGATCCTATCCCCCAATATCCCTGTCAGATCAATCCTTCCTTGTGTTTTAATCCAAGCATACACCTTACTATTTACCCACTTCCCCCTGCCAATGTTGAAATTGAGTGAGAGATTGATTCAAGTGTTGGTGGTGATATTGACTTTTTAACCAACCTAGCTTCATTTTATCCAGTTTACCAAGAGTCTGTATCATCATCCTCTGACTTGGGAGCCACTCATCAAGCAGCTGATTTAATAATGGGTGCTGGTTTCCAGGCTCCAACCAACCTTTATCATAGTTACCTATGCATTGGCCTTGTCCTTAAACTCTGGAGCCACTTAGCAAGCAGCCAATTCAAGGATCAGCACTAGTTTCCAGCCTCTGATCAATACATTATTGCAGTTCCCTGTATACAATCAGTCTATATCCTCCATCCACCCACAAGAGAGTAATCCAAACATTCATGCTGTTATTCACTCAGATTCTTCATTTCTACTCAGTTCTGCATAATAGCTAGCAACAAATATACAAGTAAGTTACTTGCTAGCTGTCTCTACATCATGATAAGCTAAAAATAAACTTAGAGATGTGAGTCTCACCACACTCACTTGCAAGCAGCAATGTTATCAAAGGAATCTGCTGATAAGGTTATTATGTGCACTTATGACAAGGTGTTGAAGGTATTAGTAGCCAAAAAGGTGATTATAATAGAGACCAAATGGAAATTGCAGATTGAAGAGGCAATGAACAGTGCCATTCACTCCATATCAGGCATTGCAGTTGTCCAGTGTCTTACATCACTCACAAAGAAACAACTCACACCATCAATTGCATCTCATATCAACTTTACATTCAAGCTACAAAAAGGGTTTGGAAGCAGGGCTAACCCCAAATCAAGTAATGGCTTATTGTGCTAAAAGGGTGAATAAAATTCTTCAGAGTTATGATTATCTATATGACAAACCTGCCTCTCCCCTCTTCACCACAGTCTACTTTCAGGATCTGATTATCCAGCATCTATATATTTACTTACCAATGTTGTGACAGTTCATAGACTCTGCTGCCATTTAAATTGCTCTTGACAACCTTTTTGCACTTGGGATAGCAGCAATTACTGTTACACTTGATCCTGGAAGGTTAAGCATGAACTTGGCAAAGGTCCTAAAATACTGAGATAAGGGGGTACCTTGCAAACAGCAAGGCCAAGGGTTCATCCTGGTATGACCAGATGAGGGACTTCCTGGTGACACAGGTGGGTCAAGGACTATCCCTTGTGATCAGGATAGGACACAGGCAAGAGCTAAAGCACTCACTCAGGTGTAGAGCAAAGATACAAGAAAAGGAGTTAGGATTATATAAGCCAAGTAGGTCTAAGCTGAGAGACATGGGTACTACTTGGGAGTTTATATATGAGAGCAAAGAGATGCTGAGTAATTATATAGAAACTGGGAGAATATGAAAGAATGAATGCTAACTAATTGTTGAGTTAGCAAGCCAGTAGCAAAAGAAGAGCAATGAGTAAGCAAAGAATAATTGGGAAACTGAAAGAACAATCTAGCATGTGGTGGAGGGAACTATGGGCTTAGCATAATGAAAACTAAGCAAGAAGTGATATGTAAGTCCAAAGAGGAAAAAAATGTGAGATGTAAACATAAATCGTAACAATTACTCCTTTAACTCATAAATATATTGAGGGAAGGAGACAGAAGCTGAAAATCAAACCCACAGTGTGGCATGCAGACTACCACAAAGCATGAAATGAAATCCAGTGGGTGCAAGCTGATAAAGGCAAGAACATACATTTGAACAATATACAGCAATGGATGTGAGCACAAGACTCATCAAAATTGATGGATTTGTTAAGCATTATAAAGTGACAGTGGGATGAGCAGGCAATCATGTTGAATTTAGCACTGGTAAATTTAGTGACATAGGACTAACAAATGATCCAATGGGCAGGTTTGAAGTTCACACCCTGAATATTGTGTGATAAGTGAGCTTTGGTTCAAGAAGCAAAGTGGGACAAAACTTATGATCCTGAGAATGAGTTTGAGGTAGATACTGTATCTGGAGCCCAGATTATCATCATGGTAGTGGGGAGTTGTTTTGAGAGGGAAGTTGTCTTGAGAGAGGAGTTATTTTGAGAGGAGAGTTTTTTCAAGAGGCACTATATCAGGATTTGGTGGATATAATGAGGTATTGATGGGAAAGCACTTCAAAGGGTCTTTAACCCTACTGTCACTTGATACAAGGTAGCAACAAGGCAACCCTATAAACACAAAATCTAAAAATATTCTCTGTGTGACACAAAGTCAGACACAAGAGAGATGAGAGTGGCACAAAGCCAGCTCGATGAGATCCATGAGTGGCTAGCATGAGGCCTTGAAGATATTGGAAGGTGATGGCAAAGGTAAAAATTCAACACATGATCTATATCATCAGTCACATGGTTCTGTCTATTTTTATCATGTGTGTGTTGCTATCTACTTATGTAGCTTGGGCACATACTGAGGCAGTTCAGACAGTTCAGACATTTTGAAATTTAAAGTGGTGTGCAAAACTAATAAAACCATGTGATTTTTATTTTATATGCCTGAAAAGGAAATTTGAGTGGGATACAAGCTCTGATGAGCATGAACTTATTTACAATACCTAACATGACCATGTTGCAACAATGGGCAATAAAAGTATCAGCAAGGACCTACAAAATTATGCCTTGGATCTTTGGAGCTTTAGCTGAAGTGTTGAAGAAATCTGTGAGCTTCTCCAGGTCTTCTAGTCCAGTTGCTACTATTGGTGCCAGACATTTGGAGAGCATTGTACTGTGTGATAGCCATTTTCACCACTTATTGGACACACCCATTTGCTCACAAGACCTGCTCTGATAGCACTAGAAGAACTTTATGCCAAAAACTCTGACCTCTTCCTTGACAAAGCCTGTATATGGCTCACAATTGAACATAATATCACAATTACACTATCTACACTCTCTTTAAATCTCCAGGATGCTATATGAGCTTTGGAATCTGATTGGAGATGTTAGTGAATGAGACCAAGTGATAAAACTATGGTTTGGGTTTGACTCTTACCTACAAACCAAGTTCTGGAAGGATAAACTAAACCCTGAGAGATTGTCACTTAAAGATATAATAGCTGTGGTAGAAGTAATTGAGATTGCCTATTCTGTCACTAATTGAAAAGATCATCCTACCAAAGCAGGACCAGCAGGAAGCATTGGTAAACCATTCAAGGGGAAATGATACCCTAAAGACTCTAGCAATTAGCATAATCTCGAAAACCGACCTCTCAAGAACAAACTGGGAGTCACTGTTGATCAGAACTGAGAAACTTAGAGAGAAACCTAATAACCCTCCTAAGAAAGAGAATTTGTTTGATCACAATGCCAACTGATGATTCCAAAAGCTGACTACAAAAGCAGGGACTAGAGCTTTGGATCAGACTAAACTCAGTAAGAAAGAACATGACTGATGAGTGGCTGAGAAACTCTGTTTCAAATATGGGGAACCTGGGCACATGGCTTGAAATTGCTCTAAATAACAGATCATGAGTGGTCCTGAATCAGAAAACCCACTGGGAGACTTATCAGCATTCATAATGGGTCTCAGAGAAACTGTCTGAACCTTGCAAGCCCTGGCTGATATCACAGAGAGAATGGGTAGCCTAATGTTAGTGATCACTAATGTCATCACAACTTGGGATGATGATGTGCCCTTGGATGGCTTCCCACCAGTGAGCAAGGTCCCTGATTTGCAATCCATTTTGGATGAAGATATAGTGAGTGAGGGAATAGTATCAGTTCAATATATTGAATCCCCTCACCAAATGGGAGATCTCCTGGCTTGAAGAGCTGAAACACTCCTAAACCAGGGAGGCCCTTATCCTGGAGACTCCCAAATCTCACATCCTACATGAGAAACTATTTCCTGGCTGCCCCAGTTTGATATTTATTGGGTATCACCTATGCAACACATAATCAGTGATAGCTGGAGACCCATTGATCAAGAATGGGACACCTTAATTGACTCAGCTGCATTGATTTTGTGTGACTGAATGGTATGCAAATACATTGGTAAATAAAGGTTATGGCCTAGCAAGCTAGTGGTCAACTCACCATTGGCACCCAATCATTATTGTGAATGGCTCAGCACATTCACCAGAGAACTAACCAACCCATCAGCTAGATGACCAAATGATAACCCAGAGAAAGACAGCTGATGACAAAGCTACCTGGCAAGAGAGGAAAGTTCATATCAAGGACCAGCCAGAGCAGAAACCACCAGACAAGCTGACATAAGGGACAAGGGATGAGGCCAAAGCCAAGCCCTTAGCAGACAGAGGAAAGCCTGACTGACAAGTGGCTAAAGCTGGGGTTCCTGGCTTTAGGCCACTGGTCTTATATATTGCCTGGGTTCACGCACAGACCAGGATCTATACTATTATACATGGTGCATAACAACAGTATGGTAATAAACATGAGAAGAGAATGGAAGTATGGACAGAGATGAAGACAGCAAGGCTGCCATGAGGTGAACCCTGAGATCTGGATCTAGATCCATGGAGATAATAATATATGGATATAGAGGGGAGATTAGATCAGATTGGGAGATCTAAGGGTGGTATGGGAGTGCTGAGGAGATCCGATCATAGAGGGATCTAAAATAGTCTATATGTGATAACCTTGAGGCAATGATGTCATAGATAATATCAGGGTCTGGATGCATCATGTGACTAGTCATGTGATTGGTCTTGTGGAGGTCACATGACTTAAGGATAATGAGGATGGAAGGAATATGGGTAAGAAGTGTGAGAGAAATAGTTAGGTGCAAGGGGATTTATAACAATCATGACAAACATGCTGGCTTTTCAGATACAGCAACTCCTGTTGGAAGGAGTAGATTTGGATGAGGATGAAAGTGACCAACTCCATCCATTCAATTGTATTACTAATCATAGAGGCATATGGATCTGGGATAGACTCCTCAGTACAAAGACCTGAGTTCCCTATAGACTTGCTTTACTTGAAAAGTTTAATCTTGTCAATTGGTACTGAAAGATGGCAGAGAAATATATCCAGGGTCTGAATCCCCTGTAAACTGACCACTGGCAGATTCCTTTCTGGCTCTTCCAATATCTGACTGACTGCTCAAGTGAACTGCTTGTAACTGGGTTAATTCCTTGATCATTGGATGAGGAGAAAATAAGCAACTTGGAACTCCTCAGAATGCAAGTGTCACATGATCAATATGCATCTATTGAGTGCAATTTAGCAACCACCAAAGACTTGAAACAAGTGGTCCCCAAACCAGTTGTGATGATCGTCCAGGTAAATAGATGCCCTGCTTGAGCACTGCTAGATACCAGCTTCTTGGCTGATTTCATGTCATCAAATCTGACAGAGCAGTTGGGAACACCACAATTCACATTGGAAAAACCCCTGACTGTCCAGTTAGCAGTTCAGGGACCCTGGTCCAAGATCAATTTTGGGACCAGAGCTTGTATTGAGTATCAAACTATCAATGAAGAGTGCTACTTTGATGTTGTGAACTTACTCAACCATGACCTGATCTTGGGAACACCCTTTCTGTTCCAGCATCAGATCCTCATGGGACTGAATGAGACTTGGATTATTATCAGAAGCACTAAAGCTTTGCCCATAAGAGGTAATCAGGTGAAAGTACTAGCCTCATGAACAATGGACCTACTTAATGAGAAGCTTGACCTGATTTAGAAGAAACTAATCCAGTTAGTCAATTGTGTGCCAAGGAAAGTGAGATGGAATTACCTCTCCTGTGGGCCATCAATTATACTATTCCAATTATCAACCTGGAAAGAATCTACCCCTGGCAGCTTTCATGGTGTCCTGAGGCATTAAGACCCCAGTAGACTGAGAAGAGGAGAGCTTACCTTGCCTTGGGACAGTGGAAATCACAAGTATAGGAAATACTGTTCCAATACTTCTCATTTGAAAGGTGGGAACAGATAAGCTCCACACAGTTGTAGATCTGTAGAAATGCAACAAGAATACCCAAAAGTTGTTAGCCCCTTTACCAGATATTGATGGTATCCTATGGAGAGTAGCTCAGTATAAGTACAACTCAATAATAGATGGCCAGGATGCTTATGAGCAAATCCATATTGTCCCAGAACATGTGGAATGGATGGCCATGACACTATGCCTGATGAAAACATGTTGAGTGCCATTATCCAGATTGGTGACTTATGAACCTTCTCTTTAGCAATTACATTGGTTGGTGGATGGATGTCTATCTTGACAATATCATCATCTATTCAGACTTGGTGGAGAATCAGTTCAATATACATATATCAACTGTTATCAATATTCTTAAATGGGAAAATTTTTACCTGAGCAAGTCCAAACTTTGCTTTCTATGTAACTCAATGAAGGTGTTGGGTTGACTCATTGATGGTGAGGGCATTTGGATAGATCCTGACAAGGTCAATCAGGTTGTAAATTGGAAGGTTCTTACTAACTATGACTTACTCTGAGGCTTCATTGGGGCCATCAGTTACCTTGCTGATGACATCTATAAAGTGTGAGTATCTTTAGGGGTCCTCTCTGCTATCACTGGAGACACTGTCCCCTTTTTCTGGACTCATACTGAGTAACATGCATTCAATCAGGTTAAGCCCTTCATCCAGGCCTGTATGGATCACCATCAAGTCCTAATCTGTTATGGAGACAGGAGTGACTCAATTTGGTTAATGGCAGATGCTTGTGCCAATGGTGTTTCCAGAGTAATTGCTCAAGGCCCAGAGTGGCAACTGGCCTGGGTGGCTGCATTCTATGGTGTGAAAATGACACCCATATAGCAAAACTACACCATACATGAGCAGGAACTGTTGGCAGGAGTAGAGAGTATGCTAGGTCACTGAGATATCTTCCGAGGAGCCCACTTCACCTGGCTCACTAATCACAAGGCACTGGTGCATTTGTGGAATCAATGTAATCTGTCAGGCTGACAGGGGGGTGGAAAACATTCTCCCAGATGCCTTGCCCTGCCTCTATTTCTTTGACACTCCTGGGACCATGTGAGTCCCAAGTGAATACTTTTATAGTGCTGATGAGGGCATGGCTGCAGTCTTGGCTGAGATTATCAGCATGCCTGTGCTCATTGGCAAAGAGGAGTCCCCACTGGTGAATACAATCCATTGTAGCATACACACAAATAAGGGTAAACCAAGGGAGTGCTTGGACCCTGGCCTGGAATGACCAGCTCATGCTTCTTGGAAATCTGCAGCCACTGTGTCCATGGCTGCTAAAGACTTTGCCTATTAGATGTGACATTGAGCAATCTACTATGTTTCCTTTCTCATAATGTGCAAGATTTGTTACTTCCACTGCAGCTTCTGCATCAATCTGTGCCCTTTTGTTTCACTCTCCTTCTTTGCAGTGCAGGTGCTAGTTTTCATTGCTGCTTCCATGGGTTTTGAAGCAGGTTTAGTCTTCTCTGTGAACATACCCTTTCTTGCTTTTTCAGCTGCAGTTACTGGCATAGAATCAGCTGTTGCTATGGAATGGTGCCACCTAGGCCCTCTCCAAAAGTCTTTTCTGGCATTCTTTGCTTTTTTCCATGATTTCATTTGGCCTTCTATATGTTTGCAGCCAGCTCATTTGGACCAAAGCAGGGCTTCCCCCCTCCCTGTGTGTTTGTCCCCTTTTATTTTGATTGATCATTCCCTATAACCAGATCTGTAGAATTAATCTACTGTTGCACATGTGCCATACTCATCTAAGTCTGGAAAAAGTCCCACTCATAGATTGTCAGGTTTTCCTCTGACTGAGGGACAGGGTAAACATCAATAGCTTTGTTATTGTCTTGTGTCATAACATTAGCTTGTTGATGAGTATATTGTTTCCCTTGACATAACTTTTATCCAAGGCTCTCTAGATTTCTCTAGCATAGTTACTTCAATAGAATTAGATGCTCACTTCTCTATCATGCTGAGGATCTGAAGGGGATCTGATGCATGGTATTTCTGGCATCAGGGTACTCTCATCCATGCACTCTTCTTTCCCTAGCTTTGAGCTAGGTACACTCAGCACTTTGGCTACTAGACATAGTGAGAAGAGAAGACTCAATTACTATGTGGCATCATGGTTGAGGGCTCCCAACTGGGTAGTATTCCTCCTCATTCAAATTATATCTGTCTATAAATCAGTCAATTTGAGAAGGGTAAAAATATAGGGGTGATTTGTTAAGCTTTATCCAAGTCTAGTGTGATCCTATAACAGGTGGGGTATATTGATGCTTGAGAAGATCATGGAAGAAATTGTTTTTTTTTACCAAAAATATGCAACAATGCCCTTCAACAGTCAAATTTATGTATATGCTACAATCACTTAGAATTGAATTGGTGAAAATAAATTGGAAAGAGCTAGGTATTAGATGTAAAATATCAGGGATTTATATATGCAGACTACATCAGGTAAGCAATGGTAACCTTGGGGAAGAATTGAGTCATTAAGCTTATAGGCTGCCTTATTAAGTTTCTGTCTGCAAGTCCATCAGTATGTTGGCCCAGTAATCTATTTGCATATTTATAAATATTTTTATGCAAAGCTGCCATTATTCTGTGATACATTCCTTTTGGAAGAGCTGAGGGAAACATTTTTGACCCAGTGGGAAAAAAAGGCACATAATAAAAGGGGTGGCCTCTTAGGGCAGGATACCTGCTCACTTTATTTGCAAAGTTCAAAGTTGTTAGTGACTCATTTATGTGTTCCCTGTGTGAAAAGACATTAAGCATCATCTGGAATAGGTGAAAACTTGAATCTATGGCCATGAAATCAGGGCAGAAAACACACCAATACTTTGGAACCTCCTGTGAGTGAATCTTTTAACAAGTGCATCAAATAAGGGTAGAGGAGAAGTCAAGCATTAAGTTTTTTTGGGGTTAAATCTTGCACTGAAGGAAGGTTCCACTCACAGTTGAATTCCTGTAGGGAATATGCTGCCTTCTAGCAGCTAGAGCTACTATGATGTCCCCAAGCACACTAAGGCCTCTGTTTATATTTTTCATCTCTTGACATTTTTCACCCCATGCATTCTCACCAGAACCCAGTTGCTCACTTCCTGCAAGGTTCACAAAATTAATCTTGCTTTCCAGCTGTTTCCCAGTGCAGTGATGCTTCCCCACAATCCAAAGGGTGAAAATAAAGTGTAATCTTGACAAAGATAGATTTAATCATGTTCTTGCATCACATGCTAGGAAATTGCATCTTCTATAAGATGAAGGGTTTCATTGCATGTTTTGATCTGGATGGTCTTGAAATTCTTTTGCATGTCTTTGCCTCCTAATATTTCAACAGCATTTTCATTATACTTGATTATTTCCACAGTAAATTCTCATTAGAGGGGAATGGAATTAGGCAATGCACAACTCATGATTTCAATTGCCATAGCCTTTAAGGTATACTCCCACCCAGTTACAGAGAATTCATTGAGGTGGTTCCAAATCTCCTTAATTGCATGTGGGATTATTCCAAACATTGTGCCTCTCTGGGTGCTTGAATTAGTATCTATCAGTCAAAATAGCAAGAAATCTTACAGGACCACTGTATATTGTAAATGTTTTTCCAGATCCACTCTGGGCATAGGAAAATATACAAACATTGTGACTGTCTGTAAAACTTCTTATAAGTGGTGAAATTTCACCAAATATGTCCACTTGGCTGGAATATTGACCAAAAGCCTGGACCTGGAAATGAGTAAATGAAATAGGCAGTGAATTTAAAGATAAATGTGATCAAAGGAAAATGTTTTTGTTTGATATCACTTCAGACCTGTCATGCCTAAAAGCTCCAGAGTCACCAAAAATTTCCCCTCCTTTTCATAAATTTTGAGCTACTGTGATTCTTGTTGAAAGGTGGCAGAAGCAGAAGCAATCCCCCTTCCTAAATTCCCTGATCAAATATAACAGAAAATCTAAAATTTCTTCCTGAGTTCTTGTACCTCATTATGTAACTTTTTGCATGCCATCTCTGTTCTTTACAATTCTTCCTTGAGCCATGATATGCATGCATAGGCCATGTTGAAATCATCATTTCACCCCTTCATGAACATCCTAATATCAACATTTATGGGCTGCTCTAAATCAGATTTGAATTTTTTTTTTTTTGCAATGGACAGATGAGCTTCCAGGATGCCAGAGGGGGCTTAGATCTGGTGAGAGCTGTGCTCTCTTTCTTCTATTTTTTCTCTTCTCCTGGGGTGAGACTATGGTGCCAGCTTCTATCATGGCAACATTGATTCTAGAGTCTTTTTCTACCCCAGTCTTATCACACCTGATGATTCTGTGGAAATCAGATCATTCATTATCTGTGCTTTTCCAGAACATTTTCACTGCAATTAGAAGTGGTGAAATTTTTGAAAATGTTTCAGCTGCATTCCAGACAAATGACTTAGTTTACCTATGAGTAGTTTAAACACACCATTAATGTTTCTATGAGGGTTGTGGTCATGTACCAATCCACAGGTTTACTACTGGAAATATATCAATGTGATATGCTTCTGATTTTCTCCACAAATATCTCCAGCATTTCATCAGCTCTATTGGGTACAGTATTCATGGTAGATAAAACAAGGTGAGAAAATTGGAATTGTTTGGTAGTGAAATTTATTGCATCCTTTTTAGGTACCAGGCAACCACAGAAATTTGTGCAATTTTTTAAACCAAGGTATTAAGATATTAGCCAAAAAAACAAATTTCATTATCACTCTTAGCCTCTCTAGAATGTCTCATGATGTTGACTGGGCTCTTTTCTTTTGAACTGCCTACCACATACTCACCTGACATGCCACTGAAAGCAGTAGCATGTACCATTTTCTCTTTTACCCAACCATTTTTTTAATCAGAACACAGACCTCACATCCAATGGCAGAAAATTTTCATCTATAACTTATCCCATGTTTCCAAGGTGCTGAGATGGTGAATATTTTATTGCTTGCTGGGTACACTTACTTTTCCCTAGGCTTGTTTCACTAGGCACCCATATTGCATAAATCACTTTAGAATCACCCAAGAATATGTATCAATGCCTTTTCATATTATAAATCTCTTTGCACCTAACTTTTACTCACACTTCTTTTACCTTCACATTCCTCATGCTCCTTAAGTCATGTGATCTCCACAAGGCTGACCACATGAGTAGTCACATGATGCATACAGATCCTGATGTCATCCATGACATCATACCTCATGGTTATGATATGTAGACTATTATAGATTCCCTGATCAAATCTTCTTGGCATTCTCATGGCATTTCCTATATCACCAGATCCTGATCTAATTTCCTCCTTATATATCACCCCCTATCTTAGATTCTATCTCCATAGATCTGATCTAGATCTCAGAGTTTGCCTCATGGCAGTCTTGCCTTCTTTATCTCTGCTCCTTTCATTTCTTTACCATTATCTGTAGCATATCTTGCATTAATTGTGTACAGCTTGGTCTGTGTGTGAACTCAAGCAATATATAAAGGCAGTGGCCTAAAGCCAGGAACCCCAGCTTTAGCCACTTGTCAATTGGATTCTCCTCTGTGTACTAAGGGCATCCACTCTTGTTTTCAAGGTGATCTTATAATGGATACTGCTCTGGCTGGCTGTTGTGAACAGCTCATTGTGTCCATCAAGAAACCAAACCTAACTGTTGGCTGGACTAAACCATAACCCTAAAGAGAGAAAGCTGATGATGGAGCTACCCAGCAGAAAGAAGGAATGCCCATATCAGGGGCTAGTCAGAGCAGAAACCATCATAGAGCCTTCATGAGGGACGAGGTCTGAAGACCAAGCCCTTAGCAGACAGAGGAGGAGCCAATTGATAAGTGACTAAAGCTGGGGTTCCCAGCTTTAGGCCACTGGCCTTATATATTGCCTGGCTTCTGTCATCCATCCCAGCCCCTGTCAACTCTGGCCTCCAAACCCCTACTCTGGACCTCCCCACTCAGACCTCATTGCTTTCATATCGGACTCCATTCCCTTAGAGTCGGACTTTCCCTGTTTTCCTTATTTGGCATTCCCTTTGTACCTTCGACCCTCCATTCCCTAGTTACAGCCCTTAGGCCCATCCCTTAGACCCTTCGCCACATCATATGCTCTTACTATGTATGTTCCCCATCTCCATATACTTCCCTCTTACCCAATGTACCTTACTATATGGTCCTCTATTTCTCTGTCTGAACTCCGGACTGGACTTTTGTATATAAACCCCCTGTACTCCGTCTTTATACCTTAGTACAAATATCACACTAGTCCCTCCTGATTCTCATTCGGTCTCCTCCCCTCACCCTTCTGCTCCCTCCTACCTCCCTATGAAGTAAGAGGACTGAACCTCAGCAAGGGCATGACACATATGTAAGTCCTGCACCAACATCCTCCCAGGTATCTTATCTCCGTCCTGTCCTCTGTTCATTCTCCAATGAACTTCATACTTACCCTTGGATTTCCAACCAGACTTAACAGGTCCGTACACGGACCAAGCTGTACACTACTATACATGGTAATGAATGTACTATGGTAAGCATAATGATGGGAGTGGAAGGATAGAGATTCAGAGCTGCAAGCTGCAAGGAGGCAAGCCCTGAGATCTGGATTGTAGTCCTAGGAAATGGGATCAGGATCAGGATCCAATATATAGGATACAAAGGGAGATTAGATTAGATCAGGAGATCTAGGAGGTGGCAGGATTGCCATGGAGATCTGATGGAGATTGAGGGTCTAGGGTAATTGTCAGAACCACAATTTTCCTTAATGATATTTATGTCTTTCAACCCCTATTATAAACCCCTATCCTTAATCCTTCACCCGATTATCTTATATTTTCCCCTTTACCCATTAATTCAGGTCTAGGCTACCTTCAATTGCCATTGACATCAGGTTATGTCATCACCATGACATCATTCCATTCCCCGCTTATTTATCATTTTATATTTAGTTCCATTCTGATCATTATTTAATATCTGTTAGTCATTATTCAGGCACAGGGCTCAGATCTAGATACAGGCCTTAGGGTTAGATATCCTATATAAGTAGCACTCGTCCTATACAGTAGTCCTCATGCTTAGTATTCTCATCACTATGGGTCATTCTCTGTGTATGTGCCTTAGCTGCACCTTAGCTTGATCTGTGGTTTTGGCCTCTTGACTTCTCATTTTGAGTTGTTGAGTTGTTCCTGATAGTAATCTAGGGTTTGCCATATGGTGACCTTGAGGCATGACGTTGTCGATGATGTCAGGGTCTGGACTCATCATGTGACTGGTCATGTGATTGGCCTCATGGAGGTCATGTGACATAAGGAGTGTGAGGATGGAAGAAACGTAGGGAATGAGAGTGTGGGAAATAGTTACGTACAAGGGGATTTGTAACACTGGCCCTCAACATGGGCCTCCTTCTTTCTGCTAGGTGGCCCCATTATCAGCCACTTTCTCTTTGTCTCTGATGATTATCTGGCCAATGGGTTAGAGATTTGGTTTTGGTGAAGACAAGCCATTCATAACACTTCAGGTATTTATTTTTCTTTTAAAGAAGTTGACTTACAAATGTCAATGCTCTAGAGAAATCTAAATCAAATTCTGATAATATATGGAGCCCCCCTAACTCAGAACCAGAATCAGAAACTGATGACATCAAAAGCTCTGTAGATATGCTCTCTTTTCTTATGTAGATGTTCTATCCAAAAAAAAGTAGTGCACTTATACCCTTTATGTTGGCAACAACAGTCAAGTCTGGCTACCAGAGTTCCTTTGTTCCCTCTACATCTCCTTCCATTTTGATGCTAAAGAAAAAAACCAAAATCAAACCTACTCTTGCTGTCATGAAGCATTCTATTCCATGTTACTAGGACAGTCATATTGATATGTCATCAGAAGTATTTCCTTATCTGGAAATCTGTCAAGCCCTGTTTCTCTGGACTTAGGTCCAATCAGAGGTCTGAGAGTTAGTGACAAATTTTGTAAAAAAGGACAAACAGAAATTGGAACAGCAAGAGAGTATCTAGGAAGACTTGGCACAGGACTTATGTGTCATTCCCTTGCCTAGGCTTGGTCCTCATCTTTTGTAAAGAGAGAGAGAAAAAGAGAAAGAGAAAGAGAGATAGGTATGGGTGTGTCAGAAAAG